>JAZGTJ010007970.1:0-21853 GCA_036877575.1 Botia almorhae | reverse complement strand
GTCAGTTAACCTTATGTAATGAGTTATGACGCGGTTCGGTGAAAACCAATTCTAATATATAGATTTACCAACGCCCCACGGTAACAGGCTAAATCAAACATTCCAATGAGCGAACAAAGCAAATTCAACAACAAAGCTTCTTCAACGACCTTGGCGACGTGTTCGCTTTGGTCTCTTCTGGTGTGAACGTACAGTGAGAGCCATGTTGGGGCACGGTTAGTGATCACACTACATGTGTACCGTGTCCAGCTGAACCATGCCAGTTCCTATAGCAGGGCCGGGGGCCCCCTGAAAGCACCGAACCAGCCCCCCCCCCACCACCACCACCACCAGCACCACCACCACAACCACCACAATTCAGGGGCCCTTGGCAGACAAACGCCCTCCCTATAGGGTCAGGGCAGGGGCCCCAAGGGGCCCCTGGGCAGCGGCCCCGCTGGCCCGGTCCGTAATCCGTCCCTGGGTCAAGGTCCTGCTGTAAGTTTGCCTTTGTATGTGTTGGGATGATGAAATCTTTTCTCTGCTTGTTTTAGGTTACAGAACCTAGGGAAAGATGATATAATGAATGGAATTTGCATGCAGACAGGAATCCCTGCTGTAGCTTGAAAACATTGATGGGAAAAAAACAAGTCATACCTGGTCAGGCTAGTTTTTGAGGGGCATGCATATCAACTAAACTAAGTTAGATGCTCCATAATGTTGAAACTGGGTCCACCAGCTGAATTTCCAGTAGGGGAATCACATAATACAAAAAAGATAGCTCATACCTTGTATATTGGAAGAATACTCATTTTGGGAAAGTAATCCTAGTACGTTTTTGACACTAAAGCTCCACTGAATATTAAACCTTTCCACCTTTTGTTCTCCATTAGATGGTTTAATAGACTGCATGGATCCGGATTGCTGCCTACAGTCATCATGTCAGACTACATCTCTGTGTGTGGGCTCCCCTGATCCACTAGACATCATTCAAGAAACCCAGGTCTCATCTGGCCTGAGCACTCTCCAGTCCTTCTTCCATCGTGTCCATTTCCTGGTCGGAAGAGACAGTACCCATGTCATCCCTGGCGTCAACCCCTTTGATGGCATGTAAGTGTTTGTTTGCAACCTACAACGATTTTGGACAACATGTTTTCTCAGTGCTCAATCTGATCTTGTGTTTTAGTTCACAGCAGTGATGTTCATAATTTCTGCAGAGTTTTCAAAACTTAGGTTCTCGTTTCCATTCTTATCCCAAGTCCCAATTCACTGTAGTAGTAATATTTAGATCATTGAGTAAATTAGAGAATGCTGTCAATCCATCTAAATTCTCCATTTCTGTGAACAAACTTGGCATGGGGCTCATCCCATGGTTCCTCAGAAATATTTCATATGGGAGAATGGTGCTGTCATTGTGTGATCCTATCCGACTCGTCATATTTTTCCTCTATTTTGTGGCATTCACATAACTGTAAACAAAAGCAAAAATTAACACCAATTAATTTGCATACCACTTGTGCTCTGGTCTCGTTCCTTCCTTTCTTCCTGTTTTCATTTGAGACCCTCACAAAAGACGCTATCAGAGACTTAGGGAAAAAGTTGTTCTCCATGAAAGGAAAGACTGTGCCCATTTTTCCTTTCATGAAAACAGAGCTGACATTTCAAAGGCAAAAATTCAAACGGAACAACCAAATGAGCATCTTTCCATATTCTCCAAGGCTCTAATGGTGTCGCCTGGGGTACTTTAACGTTTCAATTCTCATCTCCATAAGGCATAATGTTCCAAAGAGGTCTTCGATTCAGAAGTTCCTGTTTTACGGCCCAGTCTTGTTTGTGTGTTTCTTTTTTCTTCCATCAAGAGAAAAATTCTAGTTTAAAGGGGTTTTGTATCAATGAACAACCATTTCCTAAGCTATAGTTCGCTGGATATTGTTTTTGCATCTCATAAATGGACATTTTCCACAGTTCAGGTCAGACTCTGGGCAGAATGGCCTTTTGCTTTGCATCACTAAGCCTGTGGCGAGTACAGACTTCTTTTGTTTAATCTGTGCTGTTTTAATGAGACTCTGACCACTTCAAAGCTGATACCAGCACTACTTTTTCCTCACACTCATTGCCCCAGTCCTCCTCATGCATAAATCACAATGCCCTCTATCAGATAGCGTCTGATGTGTCTAACCTCAGCCTCTCTTACGCTTGAGAAATGAAACGCTGTTTCTGTTTTGTCTTTGTTTAATATTGCCTTTTGTGTACATGTCAGACAGCATTCTTGAAATGCTCTTGTACTACAGTGTGACATTTTCCCAAGGTGACATTTTTGCAAGCCTCAGTGGGTATTCTCTCGATACCCTCTTCATTATGTCAGGATGAGGGTCATCCCGGCCATTCTTCATCACCATCTTCAAAGAAAAAAAGAGGAATAAATAAATAAAAGTTTTAGAAGCCAACCACCAACCGCAAAACCAGAGACCTCGATTCACCTAAAAATATCATACCTGATATATTATTTATTACCACTTCATTCCTCCATGCACTGACAGATATAAGAGTGGCTGATAGTGGCTCTCTAGGTGGTTATAGATCGATTCTATAACCACCTCTCCATTCCAATAGACATGTCAAAAATGCACGTCAGGTGTGTCGAACTGCAAGAAGGCAACACGGATAGCCATGATAAAAGTTACCCATCATCCTTTTGACCTGCGAGACTCCCACCAGGTTTCCAGAACTTTCCAGATGTTCTTTATATTTTTTAGTATGTACAGCATGTTTATCAGAGTACCCGAGATCGCACAAAAGAGTAAACATGCTTGGCTGGAGATGCACTTGGGTCAAGTTGTTTGTTTGCTGAATCTCTGTGTACTTAGACCCTTTTAACATCATTTGGAGATGGCGGAGGGAATCAGGCAAATAGCCTAATATAAGCTATTGCAGGAGATAGCCTATTATGTCAGGGTCCTGGCTTCTTGTCAAGTTTGGCTAGACTCCGACTTGTCTTGTCTGGTCTTGGTTTCGGTTTCGAGAATTGGAGTCTAGATTGCGCTCTGCGTGTTCGTTCTATGTTGAGGCAGATGGCTTTGGCTTTGTTTACATCTGCCATGTGATCTCCGGTCCCGCGTCATGACCCCGCCCCTTGTTTCATCATTTTTTTATTTTATGCACCTGTTTGTAATTTGTTTTCTATCGTATTTAATGCCCTCGTGTCTGCTGTCCCGTGTTGGTCTGTTATTTGTGGTTCTGACACTGTTGGTTTGTTCATGCTCCTAGTTGGTTTGTTCATGCTCCTCGTTTGTTTGTTCATGTTCCTCGTTAGTTTTGTTCTCGTCTGTGTCATTCGCCATATTTTGTTAATGTTCACTGTGCCATGATGTTTAAGTTCTGTTTATTCTTCCATTAGTAACTGTTTGATATTTTGCATCGTTATAAATTTTTCCGCGTTTTAATTGTGTTTGAAATTCATTATTGTTTATTAAAAATTTTGTATTGAATTTCCATTTACCTTTGTTCCCCGTTCGCCCCCTAGTGGGAGTTTTGCTTTCTGTTTATTAAATAAAAGTATTTTTTGTGTGGATCGCTGTCTGCGATTGGTTCCGTGCGTCTGTGACATATTATGTTTCTCCATTTAGCTTACTTTGAGCATGTTGCATGTTCTGAGAAAAAAGGAGATCAATTTTTTAACACAAACAGAGGAAAGGGTGCATGGTTATATTTTGCCCCATTATGAAGTTAAGAAATTAAAGGGGCTTGCTAAGACAAGCATCAGTTTTACTACTACACATACGCATGTACATTACTTTATAATGTATTATTTTCAGGTTTATATTATTTTGCCTGAAAAAAATGCTTACACTTAAAAATTTGACTTGAGCCAGTAAGCAACCACCAAGAACACCCTAAGAACTGTGTAAGAACCAATCTAAATGCTTTAACAAATGCGTAGCAACAACCTGGATACCATCTAACTGAAGCTTTATCGTACCAAGTTTTGCACAACAAGCTTCACCAGTTGTCTTTAAAAAGCTGACAAAGTGGTGAATAGTGGTAAGAATAGCAGTAAAGAATTCTACAATTATTTAATTCTGTCTCTAAAACAGTGAAATGCTTACAAATTCTTTTCTACAGGGTTTCCTGAACACAACACCACTTGTCTAACACCAGCACTCGTTTTATACAAACCAAAATTGCATTGTAACAAGCTAGGAATTGTCTATCAGGATAGTTTACCTTGTGTTGTCTCTTTTAATATCAAGGCAGATGTGGTCTATAATTTGCTTCTATACTATACAATTACACTGCTGTCAACACTATGGTGATAGGCCTAGTCAAGGTGATATGTCTGTCATTGAAGTGTTGTTGTCACATCAGACTCCATAAACCTCCTCCCATGTTTCTTAACGTTCTGACAATCTAATTTTGAGTGGGGGGGGTTTGCTGAATAAATGAATTTTAGGTATATGATCTAGGTCTAGGCTTCGCTGTTCCCCCCTTTATCTTCTTCAGATTTGTTTAACGTCAATATTTAAATCGTTTGTCTTGGAGTTGTTGAATCAGCTCAACGTATTTCGCCGCAACACAGAGACGACAGTTCCACTCAGTGAGCCTTGTGAAAACCTGCATCGCTGCCCCTCCGGAATGAGAATTCTCTAAATCAAACTGTCACCCCGAGCGATGCTGTGGGTAGACAAAAGCTTTGCACATTTTATCTCTCTCTCTTCCTTTCTTTATATCTCCCCGCCCTTTATTTAGCAATATTTCTTTGTCACTTTCTCTGTCTATCGTTTCAATTCTACCCGAGTTCACTCTCGGGCTGATAATAGTCACAGCGACGTGGCTGCGCATTGGCGCTATCTCTGCTAGCTTTGTTTACAGAGACGCAGAGCCAGGGCAAGGACTGCTGAAGGTGAGAGGCTGCCTAAATTAGCATAACATTAGCTTCCCTGGGACAATGATATTGTTGGGTCTGTGATCTTGCCCGCAGTAAGGACAGGAAGGGGCCAGTCTCTTACATGCGAGTGTTAATTGTTCCGCTACCTGACGAATATTTAATACTTAATGCATAGAAAAATCCCCATTGTGTATTTCCTTTTTTATAGGTGCTTATTTTATTGAATTTAGCCTGTAGTGTGTTGTTGCAGCGAGATTATATTATGAACTCTGAATGCACAAAAATTTACCTAAAAGTAACGTGTTTTGTATTGAATTGTATTAAATGATTTCCCGTGTATGCTGAATACTTTAAATTGATTTTCTTTTGCCTTCTGGGCCAACTTGTCCATTTGAATGTTTTAATCAAAATGTCAGTTTAATAGTTTAAAAGAAACTCATATGTACTCACATTTTAATTAGTCTGAAAACTAATGCCAAGCATTTAATATCTGTAAATACTGTGGTACATGAATATGATAATCATACAGTACCATAGTATGTGTGTATGTGTCTATATATTGTATACTTGCAGTATACTGCAATACTGTGAAAGCGTTCCATTTCAATAACTGCAAGTTATATTTTATAGCTCTTAAAGCGATGTAGCTTTCAGTATTATTGCATTTTTGTCCTTTGTAATCTTCTTATTCATAAATAGCCTGAAGCATGATTAATAATCTCTGTTGTAATGAGTCATGAGTTGATAGGAGTCATGTCTAGCAGGGAGTTGTTTTGCACTTGTTCAGGATTTTAAGAAACTGTGTCTGACTTTTTTCATATCGATCAGTATGTCTGAGCTCCCGAGCCTGGCAGATAACATCAGACAGGCAGCTTTAAGTCCTGATATCTGCTGTGACTGAAAGCGCTCGTGCTCCATATTGTTCTCTCAAAGAGCTGCAATGACACAAATATTACATTTTTTTCCATTATCTTCTCCAGCGGGAAACCCTGCTGAGGTCTCCTTAGAGCTCTGGGATTAATTCAATTTATTAGACGTGTTTACAAATTGCATTTGACATGATGTTGTGTGTTGTAACCCAAAACAAAGAAAGTTGAACTAATAGAATCTTGTATTTTGCTATTCCGCAGTCATGCTTGTGTTATTCGAGGACAGGTGGTGACTTCAGATGGGACTCCATTGGTCGGTGTGAATATCAGCTTCATTAACAAACCAGCTTATGGATACACCATCACTCGACAGGATGGCAGGTAACGTGCATTATCATTAATAATAATAATCATTAACATGTTTAATAATAATCATTAACATGTTTAATAGCTTAATACACAAATCTCATACATTTCAGATTCCTTGTCAAATATGTTCAAAATCAAGGGTGAATGCTAGTTTTTTCTGAGCATATTGTCATATTGTCTCAGCACTAATTTTTTATATAAACCAAAAAAGATTTTATAGGGCAACTTAAAGTTATTATGCCTCAGAAATCTGGACCTTTCAGCAAGTGAAATTTGTGAAGCTACAAGCATTGACATTTTTAAAAAGCATCTGCTTTTGATTATTATATTTGAATATAAATAAATTCAGGTGTGGCATACTCTGTAAAGATCTATGCTGTTAACTAAAAAGCTGTAGTATGCCTTTAATACAGTCCCTAGAGTATATAGTATGATAAGGTGTGATATCTAGGTATGATAAGGTTTGGATATGTTCACGATAAAGGTATATAACCCTTTTTATATATTGGTCAATTTGAATCTTTCATATCACCATCATTCTACATATCTTTTAGTTTTATTCCTAGCACATTATTGCTAGGACTTTCTGTGCCTTTTTTGTAGCCATAAAAAATATTCCATCTCTCTAATTTTCCCTCTCTTTCTCTGTAAAACATGCCCCCCCCCCCCACAACAGCCCTGCAGAACAGACTCAGCGCAGCATAAAATCAGGAACACACCTGTTTGGTTGTGGTCTGTACTATCCTGGTGGTTTAGTTTTTTAAATTTCTTCTTTCCTCACTACCGTAGAGATCTCTCATTCTGTGTGCTGACCACTAGTGTTGAATTGACCAAGATACATTCAGTGGATATTCATGTACTACAAAACTTAGCCTAAAGTAAGACTGTGTAAATCCTAAAAGCCAGCCATTATACATTTATGATGTATTGAGAGTAGCTTACGCAACCCCATTTTTCTGAAGGAGAGATCGGAGGGCCACGTCACATCATCATGAAGCTATAGGTGGTGTAGGGGTCTAACTCATCGATCTGGTTAACCCCTTTGCAGCTGCATCCCTTCAAAGAGTGCACTGAAAGGCTTGATGCACAAGACATTATCAAATTTGACACTTTTGCCTGAGGTGCTAGTGTGATTGATAACAGGCCTGGGAATCGCTCATCGATTGGCATGGTAGTCTTAAGGGCCACGCCTGTCTATGTAACGATTATGTGTGTGTGCATGTGACACACAAGTGTGGCTGTGTGAAATGACATATTTTCAAAATCTACTAGTTGTGTCTTGTCTGCAATGTTAGCGAAGGTACTTTGTTGTAGCATTTAATATGAAATTTAAAAACAGCTTTGTAGCATTTTGACTACACTGCTTCTTGATGTAAAAAAAAAACTTTTATTGTTGTATGACTGGGTTATTTGTTAGTGTTGCTACTATAAGCTAGTTACTTTCTAATACTGATTGTCTGGTCAAACAGTCAAGCCCTGTATACAAGTTAGAACAACTAAAGATCAGCTTGGTCAGGGTGGATAAGATTATTAAAAGAAGATAAGATTACCCTAAACCAGATAGAACCAGGTGGAAAACCATTCAACCATCCTGATTTAGCTCTAGTAACTAGCCAGATAGCTTTAATGACAGATTAGTATCATCGTAACAGCACTATAAAAGTATGCAAACTTAATTGCATTACTGTTTTCCTTTTCCTCCCTCTTCCTGCAAACGCTTCCCAGCATGCTTGTTTTGGACTCCCACAGAGCAAGTGTTCACATTTTAGCAAGGGCACAACAACAAAGGCAAAGCAGACCTTTGTTTATCAGGCTCACCAATGAGTGCTCTGTGAATAGCCCACCGGGATATGTAGTAAAAATACTGTTCAAGTAGCATGAGGTGTGACTACAGATGCTTGTCGCATCCAAGCCACAGCTCCAAAAACGAAGGCGCAGTACAGCCTTTCACAAGTCAGCAGATCATAATATTTTGCTTGGCTAGAACATGATATTGTGATGATATAATACATTTTTAAACACATATTACTAATAGCTGGCAAGGGGGATAGGATTCTGGAGTAGGATATAATCTTGTAATGGTACCAGCATTGCAGTGTTTTTGTAACGTTATGTTAGCACAGACAGCCTGCGAAGTGCAGACTAATAATACAATAGACATTTATCCTCTCACCTCCTTTATCAAAGCATCAGTGCTGCAGGGCAACAAAAGATGCACAACGCTGTATGCACAACCACTATGGCGGTGAGGAATCTTTCCAGTTTATCCCCAATGGAGAATAACAACATTGCGCGGCTCCCATTCAAACTGATTTTATTAATGTAGATTCAAAAGCACAGTGTATTAAATAGAGCCAGTGGTCCATTGTATTACAATCCCATTGTGCAGCTGCCAGACATCCCGACTAACTGCCGCCAAGTCCCCTTCAATTGAAGCTCATCAATATAATGAATTACAACCTGTATTAAGTCTGGTTTTGATAGCAGTTCAGAGTAATGGTGAATAATGTTGATTATAATGTTAGTAAATGGTATTATGTGGCATTGAAATGGCATTGTAATTTCGTTCAATGATACATCAAAAACGCCATTTTAAAAAGTGTGATGTTGGCATACTTAATAAATTTACTGTATTTAATGAACTGGCTTTGCATGCTATTAAATTCTGATGCAAAAACAATACTTATAGATCATGGATTGTCTCAATGGGGCTTAGAAACTACAAACCTTTAGTTACCAGCCCTAATCATTGTCCTTAGGTACCATAGCATAACATCGCCTCAATAGCTGCCTTGCTTCTAACCGAACTTCGCCCTCTCTCTTTCAGCTTTGACCTAGTGAGTAATGGGGGCATGGCCATAGCCCTGAGGTTTGAGCGCGCTCCGTTTATTACTCAGGAGCACACCTTGTGGTTGCCGTGGGGACGATTCTTCGTCATGGACACCATTGTGATGCGGCATGAGGTGAATGACATCTCCAGCTGTGACCTGAGCAGTTTCAGCCGGCCAGTGCCCATTGTCCTGCCTGCCCCGCTCACAGCATTCGCTGGGACCTGTAGGGAGAGGGGTACCGTGGTACCAGAGATTCAGGTGACAAAATTTAGACACTATCAGTTACAAAGGCAAAAAAATCTCATCTTTTGGTCCATGATTTACCAGTGCATGTTATTTCTAAAAAAAACAAATTTAAAAGATACATGGCATGTTACAGAAATTAATAGTATTGGGAGATTTTTATATTCATTTTTCAAAACTCCTTTTGTTTGTTTTTGCTTCCAGTATCAAGTTTGTAAGACTTGTACATAACTGCCTTAAACAGATGAAAACATGTTTGTCTCAGTAGTTTGTCATGAATGATTCCAGGCTGGTGCTGGTGCTGGTTCGTAATGATGTTCTGATAGACAGAGAGGGCAGATATTGGGAAATGTACATCAAGAGGGAACCGCAGAGTCTGTGTCCCGCGTGGCAGGCGTGTGATTTTATCTCCTGTGTGTAATTGGGCAGAGATACACAGTCCAATTTACTATGCCAGGCATTTGGTGAAGAACGATAATTACATTTAGACAGAAAGCCGCATAGAAGCTTTCGAGTTTGAATCCTGAAGGGGTTTTGCAGTCAGTGCTGAAAAACGCATTCGTGTTTTAGACTTCATACTGGTTGCCATTAAATAATGTTATGTTCTTTTCTTTATCTTTTTCGTCATTAAACGATAAAGATAAATGATTTATCTTTTCGTTATCTTTAATGTCAATAAAGAACATTATTCAAGGTGCCTGTGGGTCCCTTAAAAATGCCTTAAATTCACTGTTCAAAATGAATATTAAAGTCTTAAATATTATTTGTTGAATTCTTTAATTTTGGGATGGGATGACGAATACAATGGTGCAGCTAATGAAAAGTTGATGATTAATTTGCCTGTGTCAGTTAGTCACATCTTCTCTGTCTGGCTGTGCATGAGACAATGACTTGATTTTTTTTCCCTTTAAATGTTCAGCAGTAGTTTGGTGCAATTGTTTAAAAAAATGAAGGCTTTAATCTACGTAATCTCATAGGAGTGATTCTAAGTATGATAATATCAGTGCAGTTACCCTGTAATTGATTTGCAGGTCTGTTCATTTTTTGGCATGCATTTATGTATTGTGCCCTATGTTCTGTTTTGTGTTTGTCGTCTCCTTGTATGCATCCTTGGTGGTTTCTTTGCACTTCTGTGTGTGCGTTTGTGCACCACCTCTATTTGTACCTGTGTGCCACCCTCCTAATTATTTTGTCTTTGCTTTGGTTAACAAGATTAATGACTCTGCCTTACATGGTTTTTGCTGTCTGGGCTATTATTATCGGTACAAATCTGTCCTATCGCAGCTCTTAAAGCGAGTTATTTACACAGACTTACATATGCATCTACACACACAGTTTACAAACAGAAATGTCGATGGAGCTTTCTTATCAGTGTATTGACACAGTAACAATCACAGTGTTTACTGGTCAGCTCTGTGCTTGAGTGTGATAGCGGGTGATACGCTGAGAGTTAATGAGAACTCTGCTGTGTGCAGTGAGAACTCTCTAAACCAGTGTGTCTCTGACTTCCTATAGGGAGCACAAAATTGTTGCTAATGATACAGACTTTCTGAAGCTTGCTTTACAAAGAATTTGTTTACCTTTTTTCTATGAATTTCAAATAACAAAATGATTCTCACACAAAACTTCACCCCAAAATCAAAAAACAAATAAAATCTTAAAATTAAAACTTATTTAACTTTATTTATTAAAGTTAAATTAAAATTTTATTAAAAAATGTATTTTATTTTCTGTTAGTGTCCGATTTATATACAATTATATTTTATAAAAAAGACTAAAGCAATATTTTTTTTCTATTGTCTCTAAATTGTCAACATTTTATAATGTACCAAACATAATGGTATTTTTATAGTGCTGCCTTTAATTAATTATTTGTGTGGATGACTTTCATACAGAAATTCCTAAAAATGTTACTGTTCAAAAAATCTCAGTGGTCCTCATTTAAATCTGTCAGTATTTGTTTTTTATTTAGTTATTTTTCTGAGATGTGAATAATGTTGTACATTAAAAATCTGCTGCAATGAGAAATTAATTCATTCTCCCTTGTTTATATACTACAGATGCTAAATAATGCAAACATTTCACAGCGGGATACATCCACCATAAAATTAGAAGATTTGTTACCGTTTTCTCATCTTACAATCTCAGTTTTGAGATCACTAATAACATCACTTTTTCTACAGATCCTCCAGGAAGAGGTGCGAATCCCAGGAACAGACATGGCTCTGAGCTACATGAGCAGCCGGACAGCAGGGTACAAATCCCTGCTGAGGATCACACTGACCCACTCCACCACTCCTTTTAGCCTGATGAAGGTGCATCTCATGGTGGCTGTCGAGGGAAGGCTCTTCAGGAAATGGTTCTCAGCAGCACCCAACCTCTCCTATGACTTTGTCTGGGACAAGGCAGATGTGTACAGCCAGAAAGTTTATGGACTTTCTGAAGCTTTCGGTGAGTGGGATTATGCATTACACAGGGTGAGCAACTTACTTAAGAGACAATCCACAAGCTCCTTGAATATGTGCATAATGGGGATGGTTCATTGATTGTTCCTTGTGGGACTGAAACCAACAACCTTCTTGTTAGTAGCCCACATCGTTAGCTATTATGTGACAATACACTATAGGCATTTAAACTTTTAGTGTGGCCTAATCAGGTGTTACATAAAAAGTAACAAGCAATAAAACTCTTTCATCCAGTTTTTTTTTTTGCCTAACCAGCCTTAACCACAACATTTTTTTTCTGTGACATCATGCTGGATAACCCCACCCACAGTAAAATCTCATTGGTCCAAAATCCCACTGAGCATAACTGTATTTAAAACATCAAATAAGTTCTGATTGGTACTTTCAAGTTGAAACTTGTTTTCCCTTCACTCCTGCTAGTGTCCGTGGGATTTGAGTATGAGTCTTGCCCAGATCTCATCCTCTGGGAGAAACGGACAGCCATCCTGCAGGGATACGAGACCACAGCGTCCAACCTAGGTGGCTGGACCCTGGACAAACATCACGCACTAAACATTCAAAGCGGTGAGCTGGTACACACAGAAACATGAAAAATATTAATGTTCAGGCAAACAAATAAGCACAAACACATTCAATTACTTGCTAACAATTCAATCTGTCTATTTTCTTCCCATTGTAGAGACATTCATTAATGTTCAGTGCTTGTTTGAAACAAAAAAAGAAAAACTTGAAGGCTGAACTTTAATACAAAGTCGATGTTATCTGTTTGACGGGGTCTTATTGGGGTAAGGTGGGTCAATTTCTTATTGCTGCTGAGTTGGCCCTAAAACCAGGGAGTGCCATGTTCGGCTTCTGTCAGGGATTCTTCTCATCAGCATAGGGCCTCTGCAAATGAGGCGTACTCGCATGAAAGAGTATTAGGTGCGCAGGTGGCAGTTGAATCTGTCACTAAAAACTGACGCTTTCTTTCAACATGGATACTTGCTGTAAAATGTGCTTGAATCCTTGTATGTCTCTCTTTTTCCAGGTGGACACCACTTTAATGCAAATTGATGATGAAAATCCAGTTATTTTAGCCCAAAATTAGTCACACTAAGCCTGAAACAAAATTTTGATCAGGCTGCCAATAGAAACAAATTTTTTTCTGGGCTGTGTGAAAATACATATTCAACTAACTATGCACTATGGGTAATCACATGCATAATGTAACGTTAAACCCATCAAACTGTACACATTTAAACACTTTCTCATCAGCATCTCTCT
Source organism: Botia almorhae (assembly GCA_036877575.1). NCBI lineage: Eukaryota > Metazoa > Chordata > Actinopteri > Cypriniformes > Botiidae > Botia > Botia almorhae. The sequence goes on along the minus strand of JAZGTJ010007970.1, from coordinate 8,949 downwards.
AAACGCTGCACGATTCATCAGGTGCTCAGGGAGAAAACAGTGTGCAATGAAAATTACAAAAAATTGAGTTTCGCAGAAAATTTGTTTTCCACTCACTGCCACTTTCAAATGAAATTTGCGGCGAACTGTTCAGTGAGGTAAAGAGCTGTAGGTTCACTAAGGCATGCAATGGAGATTCAGATTGACTCTGTTAGTGATAATAAGAGGAAAATGTCTTTCCTGCTGTGGCTGTGGACCTTTACTTGGTTTCTGTACATCTGTGGGAGAGAAAAATACTTCATTGTGATAAATGTGAATTCAGTCGAGTTTAGCACATCGTGGCTCTGCTGGTTATTTAGCTAAATCTTTTCTTGCGAAGTAACGGCTGTCCTTCTGCTCTGCGACAGTGGAAAAACTCTATACAAATGAAATTTGTCATCAGATTTAAAATAAATGAAATTGGCTTTATAACCTTCTTAATCTCTTCAAATGCCAAGATTTACTTGCTTGATAGATTTACTGCAGAAGCATGTTAAGATTGACCAGAAAATTTTTAATTACCAAAAAAAAATGAAAATCTGTTTAACTTTTGGTTTGAGTCTTAAATTTGACAAGTTGTCAATCTCTATACATCATCATAGATAGTCTAGATTCAAATTTTTAATCAAACCTCACAAGTGATTGAATTGAAACGGTAATTGAAATGGCCACTATTCCAAATAGTGCTGCTTCTGTGCTTCTTATGAGAGATTTTACACACACAGTTAATTCCCATATTTATCATGTTGCTGAACTGGGCATTCTGGGATTGCATTTATTTGCAATGCGTTCAGTGCTGCCCTAAATTTTAAGCAAAACAGTTTCCTTTGTTCTTGTGCCATAATTTCGCTGCATATCATTTAGACCATTTAACCATCGTGTCAGTGTCTCTGATGGACTAACATGTTGCCTAGGTTGGCAGCTCTCTAGATGTTAAAGCAGAGTAAACTGAATCTATTATGATGTAGTAAAATTTTCATAACATTTCTCATTGCATCTTAAGGTATCCTGCACAAGGGCAGCGGCGAGAACGTCTTCATCACCCAGCAGCCCACAGTCATTGGAAGCATCATGGGTAATGGGCGGAGACGCAGCATCTCCTGTCCAAGCTGTAACGGGCTAGCGGACGGAAATAAGCTGCTTGCGCCTGTAGCTTTAGCCTGTGGATCTGACGGCAGTCTTTATGTGGGGGATTTTAACTACGTTCGTCGGATCTTCACCACAGGAAATGTCACCAGTGTCTTAGAGCTCAGGTTTGACATTCTGCATAGATACACGAACATATGCATACCCAATATCCAATAAATAGTTGCTTTGTACTGTCTCAAATTTAGATAAGTTGCTCTCAGTCCATCTGACTGTATTACTTGATACTGACCTTTTACATTTAAAATGGATTGCTACTGCCAAGCACCAAGAGGTATTGAATGACTTTAAAAATTGTCTTTTTAGAGTGCTCTATAATTTAATATATTTTCAATTCTAACCAGTGAGCACACATATAAACATTCTAATAATTGTGTGCACACATTTGATAAATATCTTTAATATACCAGATACATCGTCATTCTAACATCCACCTGAAAATGTTTTAGAAATGTATTGCAAAATTGTATCTGGCAGTTAAAACATGCACAAGTCAAACAGCCAGGGGTTCTCAACTGGTTTTGTTTAGAAATGAGATGTTTACATTGGACACCCTAACCTCTAACCCAAACCATATTATGTTCATTCCAAAGGATCACATATTTAATCTTGTCTGTTGTCTTTTACATGTAAAATGTTTTTCATAATAATGAGATGTCAAGCAGCTTGTCTGTGTGGTTCTACCTAATTAAAAATTGTGTTATGATTGGACGCAAGGCCTTTGACATCAACAACAAAAGATATAGGAAACGTTTTTTTTGTCTTCACTTTTAAAAATAGGTACTTTGTCCTAACTGTGAACAATTATATGGTTAGTTGCATTTTTCTTTGCTGTCTGCAACACATTTTTGAGTTTTGACCCACCAGTTGAGAATCACTGGATTTGACAACAGATGTGTGCTATCAGAAAAACCCTGTCTGTAATATTGTACATTTACATTTATTTGATCACTACAACTCTATTCTTTTCATCTATTAATGCATGTATTAAGTACTAACTCTGCAAGCTTACCCTCTTTTCCTACTTTCTTTTTCTCCTCACGCTGCTTTTGGTTAACACAGAAATAAAGATTTCAGGCATAGGTAAGAGATTTTCTAAAGAGTCACATGGTTTCTGTACACCCTTAAAATGAATGCATATCAATGGAACAGTCTATTCCTCTGAGAAGTCTTTTTGATGTAAAGTTGTTTTTAACCCACCTGTGGAAAACGACACGGAACATGGTTGATTATTATAAAAAAGCCGGCACTAAGTGCATGAAAACACACCTCCAGATAGCCATTAAAATGACCAGCACTACGACTGGGCTTTAAAATAGTGTCATAGATGAACATACATTTCTTTGATTTCTTTGGGTAACCTCTGAAAGTGGGCTACCATAAAAGAAAATAAGAAAAAACACTTATAGAATTATGTCTATGTGGGTAAGAAAGCCACAGTCAGGGCACATAATTTGAAATGTCAGACAGGAAGATGGAAAAGCAGTTATCAGCTAAGTATAAGCCCTGTTTCAGCATTTTAAATATTTCTCACCCTCGGGGGACATGGCTTTCTAAAAGAATATAATTATTCACCCCTCCCCATCGAAAATATCCACGCTGCATTACCCACAATCCTGCATGATATTTCACCCAATGACAAATTACACATTCAAAGTGCCGTTGGATCTAAATACACAGTTCGTTAACATGTTTGATTTGACAAATGGCAGCGTGGCATCAAAGAAAAAAGCCCCAGTCATCAAACTTTGATCTAAGCTTTCAAATATAACACATCCTCCCTGTGGTGTCGTGAACCCTTATTATTGGGTGTGTGGCGTAACCAGCTGTGGGTTTTGACAAGCAGCTGCGTGACAGCTAACAGAGTGATGCTCAGGTATGACTGACAGAATGTGAGTGAATTCTTGGAAAGAGGTTAGATAAACACAGGACATCCGCAGCCTTCAAACATGCCTTAGCATTCATAAGGAGCTCTAGACTGATCTCTGCATCCTCAGGTCGAGATTTTTTCGCCAGGATACCGGTGGCATAGATGCGTCTGTACTTGAAACACTGCAGTAAATGGCTTGATACCGTACAGGGCTGCATGGTTGATATAGGTAATGCCTGCTAAAGGCACATACATGCTAGAGCTAACACCAAACGTGTTCATTTTAATAATGGTTGCAGGGACGTGATGAAAATGCACCCAATTAGATTGAACATCTCCACCAGCCAGACATGGCACCATTTAGCAACGCCTAGCAACACTTGTTTAAAAATAATCATAATTTTTGCAACTGAATTTACAGACATCATCTTCAAACTTTGGATGCAATGCATTCTCACATGCATTCATTGACAAATTACAATTTCATACAGATAGTGGAAATACATTAAGCAGTGTTCTTGCTTGATTTCACAGCAAGTTTTGGCATTGGTTTAAACAAAACAGATCACACACATGTCAGATGCACTGTCAAAGCATCTTTAGCATCCACGTGCCCTATACTTTGCAGTATATTTGTAGTAGCTATTTTGTCCTATTGATCCTTAACTAGGTTTCGGTTGTTCCTTTTTATTGTAAAAGTTCAGCTTTGGAGTATACAAGCTAGATCACTAGTTAGAGCATGTTGCAATAATTCATTTTAGAACTACAGGTTTGTGAAAACAGCTGCTGAAAGCCCGAAGTCATATTTGCAAGCAGAAAAGAACAGTTATCACATCTTGTAAAAAAAGAAATATGAGGTGTATGCGTGTGTGTGCGAGCTGAGGAAAGAGAGTAAAGCTAGACCATCATCTCTCTGCCATACCCACTGACCCTCTTCTACAAGAGTCGCTCACCTCCATCGACACAGCATCATGCTGAAATATCCAATTATCTTCCCTGGACCAGCTGAAGTCTAGAATATAGATAGAGTCTATGAAGGTCAGATTGTTCTCCTAGTCACAGAAAGCACCACTCCACATACCTCCTATTAAACTTATGCTATAACAACAACAGACTTGGGACTACAAAAACATCTACCGGAAGCGTCAGCCCCCCTCACAGATTCTTGTACAATGGGATTGAGATTTTTATTGGCGAATCGTTTTGCCTTCTTTCCAAACTGAGGACATCAGCCATCACAGTCAGCAGCCACATGGGGAAGTGCTGGCCTTCAGGTCAACCTGAGCAGCCTGATCTTCTAGAAGGTCAGTTGTCGGTCTGAATAATGGATCGAAGCTGACAGCGGCACAGACCTGGAACTATTCTTTCCCATGTGCTTACGTCAGGGCACTGGGATTTGGCACTGACAGTCTTGTGTGTCGGTAGTTTGTTTAATCGGTTTTGAATGCTGTTCCAAAGACAGGTTGAGTGTTAATGATGATGGTATTTGGAAGAAGGCGGTCATATTTCTTTTGTGGCTAGTCTTCTTTGGAATGCTAATATAGCCTGTAGAGTTTTTGACAAACAACGTTTGTCACTAAAGATTGTGTGTCCCTTGCCATGACCCCTCTCACATTATAAGGCTGGTCATCTCTAGTGTACCAGAGATGACCAGCTGGTAACTCTGGTCCTCTGGTAGAGCAACATTTTTTTTTTGAAAAATGGTCTCACTGTGACCTTTCTCACTTTGTTAGGTTTTAAATGCCAAGACAAGTTGGGCGTTAGTAATGACAGTATTTGACAGCCTTTGCTGGGGTTAAATATCTTTTGTGTAACAACCTAGCCCACAAAAATGCTTTTTTAAATGTTTTGGTTCTGTTGCAGTGACCTTTTTAACTTTTTTTGAAAATAATAAATTCAGGAAGGCACCATTCTAAAAAAACCTTTTCCCTTGCAAACATACAAACATAAAAACAATGTCCACTACATTCTTGTCACACTTTTTTACTCAATCTAATTAAATCAGCCAGTACAATAACACAATTTATTTTAACTGTACTCCAACAGGTCCAAAATTGCACAAACCTGCAGTCACACGCTTAGGTAGCACCTCTACAAAGTAGCACCAACTTGTGCTATTGCCTCAAAGGCGCATTTCACCACGAGTGGTCTCTTTCCGCTAATGCAGTCGTTACCACAGCTACAATTACAGCATATTGTGAATCAACTTAAAAACAAGAAAGTTAAAATTGCAGCTTGGGTGTGTGGCCTTTCTTAGTATTCTCGGAATCCGATTAGTGTATAGAAAGAAAACTTAGTCTGTCGTCTTCAGATTGGAGTTTTTTTGTCACCGTTGAGACTCTCTAAAGCTTGATTGAAGCCATTTTGTCAGTCTTTTAAGTTCCCAAGCCCTCTGTGTGGTTGTGAAGGATAACTTTGACTGTCCAGCCTTGCTGTGTAATGGACTGTTTTTTCGGCCTGTGGGCCAATTTTGCTCCAGAAATACATAATGTGTTAAGATAACAGCTCTGGAACACATTCATCTCCAGAAGGAAGTTTCCCTGCAGGGTTTTGGTGGTGCACCTATTTAAATTCACACTCGCAGCATATCAGACACTGAGAGGTCTCAGAGAACCACACATGCATTTCTGTACTTGGACTGTAGATGCACGTGATTAAAGATTGATAATGTGGACATGATGGAAATATTTTGAAGCTATGACAGTGGTATTGTCAGATGTGATCTGATTTGGAATGTACATAATCTTTCAATGCACATTACTATCAAGTATTTTTATACATGGATTTACATGTATCACATATAATGCAAGTTACAATACCAAAGTAATTTAGCTGCAAAACCGACTTTTGGTTTAAAACATTTGACTACTAGCTGCCGTGTATACAGTATATCACTATGCAAAGACCAAATAATACCCTTAATTTACATATCAGGGACTGTATCTTTAGGTGGAAGTAAACTTAATGTGTTAGTGTAGTAAAATAATTGTTTAATTGAATTTTTTTTTAATTATTAAACACCACATTGGAGGTCATACTGTATTGTGAATATAAGCATGCAGACACTTATGTCTAATAACGCCCTTTAGCCGTGACTGCATTCACAATACTGCACATCCTCTCATACCATATTGCTTCATTAAAAATGTGAAATTTACATGGGTAATATAAAGTGACTGCATTTTTCCACATCCTCCACGAATTGCCCAAGGACACACAAGAATACGTCCCACAGTCTTGCTCAATGTGTAAGCCAACACTTATGCCATAACTAACTTACTCCTCTGCTTTTTTAGCAACAGTCCTGCACACAAATATTACCTGGCCACCAGTCCTGTTTCGGGGGCACTGTACCTATCAGACACCAGCAGCAAGAAGGTCTTTAAGGTGAAGTCTCTGAACACAGTGAAGGATGTAGCAAAGAACCTGGAGCTGGTGGCAGGCACAGGAGATCAGTGTTTGCCCTACGATGAGACACGCTGCGGGGATGGGGGGAAAGCTGTGGAGGCTACACTCACCAACCCTAGAGGTAAAAATCCAGATATATGCAGGACACTGTTGAGTTTTTTTCTTAAACAGACAGTTTTGATGTATCAATTACTAATGCATTTTTTTGTATTAGACTTTCCCGTTTTGATTTTAGCAAATTTTCTGAAAGCACCCCACCTTTAAAAACATGTCTGTCAACCTGATGTCAGCAATTCCAATCATGAAAAATGATTGACAGGCAAAAACATTTCTGATTGGCTAGTTTCCTGCCTTCCTGCAAGCCTCTTACTACTTTTTGCTGTATACAGTTTAGGGTTTAGGGACACATTTGTGATTTCTCGAAACACCTATTTCAGTGATATCTGTCATGTATTATTTGTATTTTATGTGTGGTATTTCACAAAATATTGATCACGGGACCCTAAAATAGTATGCTTTAAACCTGTTACGGTTTTAGTGTTTGTGTGATATGAGGATAACTAGGACTGAGGAGCGAAACACGGATATAAGTAATATAATAATAAGGATAATATAATAATATAAGGATATAATAAGTAACAAAGATATTTAATAATGAAAAAACATAACACTAACCGTAGAAATTAAAGCAACAACAGATGCACAGTAGCGTATTTCATCGGGATAATCCACAGGCATACAGGGAACAACAAACCAAAAGCATTACCAAAAATTCACATCCAAACAATCCAACAATAACCGACAAACTAATCAGCAAAACTGAGAACTTTAATAGTGCTACTAATCAGGGTGTGACCGGTGATCGTGATTATCAAACCGGACGTGAATGAAAACAGGAAAACCAGAACCAAACAGAAAACTTCAAAATAAGAGTTTGGGCATCGTAACGCAACCATTTATGCAAGGCATTTTGATTCTATTTACCTACATGGATTTGTATCGATACAAGCCGGGGGTGTCTAAATTCAGATTCAATTCCAAAACCACAGAAATAATACTTTCTTCCTGCAACATGAAACTGATAGCAGACCTTTGCTGTGCGATGTGGTTTTTATACACCTTGTCAGTTTTGTATATTGTAATCTGTGATGAGAGCAGCTATTCACTCAATGCTTTTCATTTTATCACCAATTTAAAGCAATACTATAATGGCGTTTCCTTCCAGTTTTGCAAGGTTAGGGGTAATTCCATCTTTTAAAGGTAAAAAAGCATTTGCGATAGAAGTCTGCAAATACAGATGCAGTATAAAATGTATATGAATGATGACGCACACACTCACGTTTCCCTTTTGTCTTTGGCAGTGGCTATTAGATGATTCACATGCAGTACATTCATCTCTCTCTTTTTCTTCCAGCATGCCCATGCCTGGTTGCCTCAAACATAAATAATAAATTTGTCACATGGATTATTTTATTAGTCTTCTGGCTTCCCATTGAGATTGTTAATGTTTTTTGTCCATACCACTGTCACTGGATCTTTCCAGCTTCATTTATAGTATGCAACTTTCAACTGATGCTATTTGCACCACTACCTATAATATTTAGGTTTAATGTCCAGGTGACATTTCACAAATTTCATTAAAGACTATGTTTTTTTTTGCATTGTGACAATAATTTCCCGACAATCATTTTTCTCATTACCATAATGTGCCTGGTTGTATTTCTATTTCTTAAAAATTCTGTTATCTTCAGTGGTGATTTAACATATAGCTACCATGATATAAAAATACCTTGCCATTTAAATTAAATTTAAATAAGTTAATGGCAAAATGAAAAAAATTCTAATAATTTACTTACCCCCATGTCATCCAAGATGTTTATAACCTTCTTTCTTCAATGAAAAAGAAAGGATCTTAAGGAAAGTGTGACCTTTTCAATGTGATTACATAATGTGTGAGTTCAGGGACACGCAGACCAAGGCGAACATTTGTAGTTAAAAAGTATATAAATTTGTGCTTTTTTCTGCAAATGACTGATCACTTTGCTAAACAAGACCCTTATTCACCAGCTAGTGTCAAGAGGAGCCATTTAAAACTACAGGGGTTGGACAATGAAACTGAAACGCCTGGTTTTAGACCACAATATTTTATTAGTATGGTGTAGGGCCTCCTTTTGCGGCCAATACAGCATCAGTTCTGGGAATGACAGATACAAGTCCTGCACAGTGGCCAGAGGGATTTTGAGCCATTCTTCTTGCAGAATAGTGGCCAGGTCACTACGTGATGCTGGTGGAGGAAAACGTTTCCTGACTCGCTTCTACAAAACACCCCACAGTGGCTCAATAATATTTAGATCTGGTGACTGTGCAGGCCATGGGAGATGTTTAACTTCACTTTCATGTTCAACAAACCACTCTGTCACCAGTCTTGCTGTGTGTATTGGTGCATTATCATCCTGATACACGGCACTGCCTTCAGGATACAATGTTTGAACCATTGGGTGCACATG
>JAZGTJ010007969.1:0-21855 GCA_036877575.1 Botia almorhae | reverse complement strand
CTAGAACCACATAATATTGAGTAAATTATAACAAAAATATAACGTTTGGGGTGAACTGTCCCTTTCCATGAAGCTTATCTAATTCTTTTCTTGTTCTGTTTTCTTTTCTCCCTTCTCTCTTCTTCCTGTCTTTAGAGCAATCACCTTCCACCTCGAACGCGGGCGTGATCGCAGGAGTGATCTTTGCGTGTCTTCTGGCCATCTTACTGATAGCCGGTCTCATATTCTTCCTGGTAACCCATAACCGTCGCCAACAGCACGGTTACCGTGGCACCGGCAAACCAGCTGGTGCTCCTTACGACTCCTTTACTCGCCTCTTCGGCTCCGCTAAGTCCAGCAAAAATGGCACTGGAAACAATGGCAACAACAATACACCAATTTACAGAGGTGAGGTGGGGCTTAATGAGAAAACAGCCAATCAGGGCATGCATCCAGGGGGTATGGCTCTGCTCGAAACCACGCATACTCATACAGCAGAGGACATACTGCTTAGCAGGGAGATGGACGAAGTAGAAAGAAAAAAATTCGATGAACTAGAAGAAGAGGATGAAAGATATGACCATTTCAGTGGAGGTGGACCCATTCTGCAGCTCCGCCCACATGACGATGACCTGGATGATGACATGGAGTCCCAGAAGGATGGATCTGTGATCTCGCGGACTGCCGTCTATGTGTAAGAGGAGAGAAATGAGAGGTTCCAAAAGGGTGAAATCAAGAGAAAGAACAGTGGACCTCTTTCAGAAGGATTGCATTTCTTCCTCGTAATATTCATTTTATTGTAAAAACAAATTATGACATCAAATATCATGAGAGAAGGGATTATTGGATGGATTGAATTAATGACTGGATGAATTAATACATCGGATATAGCACAGATTAAAACAAATGAAGGATCGGGTAAAGGAAATAGACACTATATGAAACTGTCAGGCTTCCACTTCCTAATTATTGCGCTGGTCATCATGGCGACGTGTTCCGAGAGTGATAGGAAACTTCAAATGTTGACACTGCATAATATATATGACATGCACACACATGAAGTTGTCTGTAAATGCACTCTTGGTTATGTATTAGTAGTTTTTAAGTTTTTTTATTTTCTATTCATCATGCTCCATTACTTAAAACTTAGTTCACACCCAGTATGAGTCAAGTTTGGTAAGAGCACACAGTCTCAACCTTTCCTCTGTGTGTGTCTCTCTCTCTCTCTCTCTCTTTCTGTCTCATTCTGTGCAAGTTGTCCCTGTACGTAGATTTAAAGGAAGATGCTCAGTGTCTTTGATCTGTTGCACTGAGACTAAATCAATCGTACTGCTAGTGTTTCGGTGTAATATTTAACTAGCCACACCTCTGACCTTGTTTCCTGTAAATCACCCTCACACACTCATCTGTCTTAAGCTAAAGTGTTCAGTTCTCTCTCAGCCTCTCATCATACAGCACTCGATATATCTGAATCACAGGACATGACTCATCAGTGAAACATTTAGTTTCGGGGCTAATCAAATCACATCATGTCAAAGTTCATAAATAATGTGATGGTTTTCATCCACAATCCAGTCAATAAAAATGGTCTAGATGGGTTTAAAGCAATGTTTTGGGGGGTCAAAGGTCATTCCTGCACATGTATGATTTCTTTATGCGTTAGATAAAGCCTGCAGTGATAAATCATTAAAACAATGTAGCAGATCGTTGTAGGAATAAAACAAGGAAGTCAGGGTCACGTTATTATCCACAGTGTGAAATCTCGACTGTACAAATGCCACTGGAGAATCACTCTTATAAACATCCAACTCAATATAATATAATGTGTTACAACTAAACTTAATAAATGATGGTGAATCCACGTATGTGCATCTAACAAGTCTATGTAGATATATACGTCCAAGGTGGTTACCATGACCACACAGCTAAATATATACCTCTCCTATCAGTGCAGTTATGCATCTCTTACTCTGTTACTTCCTTGTTTTAGTTGTTAGTTGTTGTTTTTAGTTAGGAGAGATAAACTGCCAAACAAGAGGAAAATAAAGTGACGCTTTTAAATGAGGGAGAGGTTGTGTGTACCGTCCGATGTGAGGTGATTGTAAACTACTGTATGTACACATTTTATTTTTCTTAAAAATGTCTATATCTAAATATTGTAAATAAAGAGGCAGGCCATGGTAAATATCCAGGTAGAATGTTGCACGTTCGCCACAGCTCGGTGCTTGTGATATTAAGGCCGTGCCATACCGTACATGAGAGCACATATCACATACTTGTATCTGTAGTTTAGTGTCCACCGTACTAGGTACCTGTGAGTTATCACTGCTGTACACAAGGCGCTCTTTAACCATTAACATGGGGAGTCACTCTGTCAGGTCAGCTGTTGTTTGTGTGTGTGTGTGTGTGTGTGTATTACTCATCCCGAGTAAGTATGTTAAGTTGTGTCTGACTCGAGAGCAGTGACTTATTCCTCCACTCTCTCAGGATCTTGTATACAGTGTGATTTAAAATGGACATCTCACACACACACACACACACTTTCTTTAAGTCATTTGTCAATCCAGCTGTCCTTGAGTATATAAGTGTTCCCAACTATGAGAGGGTACGCTGGGTAGTGTAGTTTTTTCCTGGGCTGCAGTCTTGATTCAATGACCCTATTAGACCCACGGCCAGATCAATACCATTAAAAGAGTTGTTCTCACCTTTGCAAAGGTGCTGGATCTGACACAAGCCAGTTCAGTCTCGCCAGTACCGTGAAGCCCTAATGGCTATAAACTGACAACATGACTGGCACTAAATAAGCAGGGCCTTCAACACAATCTAGTTTACATCCTGATTGAAAGGTCAGACTGCCATCGGTCCTTTGATGCAGATGCGAGAGTAGAGGAAGTGATGTCGTCACTCATGCTCTGAGAGACAGAACGCTTTAGCTCCGTGTTAAGAAGAGAACGTGCTGACCATCCAGCTCGCCATCGCCACCAAGAATTCAGTAGTGAAGGAATGAACGCATTGGGAATAATAAGGAAGTAACCTCTGTAAAGGAAGTCTAGGGGAAATCTGTTATAAATTTGTGTGGGATCCTAAATATGGGATATTGAAGTCTTCTAAATGTTGTCAAGCCTTGTTTTCTGGTTTTGATGTTCCATGGTGTTAGTACACATGCACATTTGAAAGCCTTAATATCACCTCTTACAAAACATTTCCTCTGTGTATATAATATAAATGTATAAACAAAAGATGAAGAACATAAGGCTAAACAGTGACGTCACATCCTGTGAGGAAACTTCACTGCTGTAAGCATGAAGGACAAATAGTTTTGAGTTTTACATTAAATGATTTTACTGTTGTTTATCATTTCTCTTTTATTTGTTTTTGTTAAATGATCTGTGCTTTAACTGTTTCACTCGGAGTGGTTTATTTATGCCTGTAATGTTTGTGCTGTAAACAGTTAAGCGGTGCTCTCAAAATCTCATGGACACAAACACATCTATACTAAATGCTTTATCACCTTGCGTTACCTTGAAGTTTTGTTTTGACTGTCTGAAAATGATTTAAAGTCTCGGTCTTTGTAAAACTGTCTATTTTATTTGGTTGCTTATTAAAGTCTTACTGATATTTGACAGTGATCTTGGTATGTGCTGAATGCTCAGGGGCTCAATCAAATCCCTAATGCTTTTCAGTCTGGGTTTCTGGGTTGTGAATGGCTAGTGAATGCTCCGTTAGCTGTGTGTGTGTGTGTGTGTGTGTGTGTGTGTTTGCTGTCTTGATAAGTCACCTGTCACAGATAACGTCGGGGACTGAAATGAAACTAAATGGGCTATGCAAGAAAGCACACACGTGAGCATAAAGCTCAGATTTTGACTTCTTTGCCCTTTGGAAAGCACAATATGCAGGTGAGACTGACAAAGCACATGGCTGTTGTTACTTGCACATTGCAGTTTATAGATCATGTTTGTTTTGTCTGCGTTTTCAGAGGTGTCACTGTAATCTAAGAACCACTAAACCTAAGAAAAGTACTAAAAATATCACGTGCATGTTAAAAGCTCAGGAATGTGGATGGGTTGGTGTTTCTCTACCTTAAAGGTTATGAAGTAGAAACTATGATCTCAAAACTCTTTGTTTACATGAGCTCAATAGATCTCGTATCTCAGCAGGTTAAAATGTAACCTAGAGCACAAGGTGAGGCAGCTTCAAAACAGAGGAAGTGAAACCAAAAATGTTTGTCAAAATAAAAATATTCAGGTGGCAGACACTCCTGTCAGAGGTGTATATGCATTAACAGTTGACCCTGATAGAATTGTTCCTCTGTAATATAACAACAGACTTTTCCCTCCTGAAGTAGCTGTGTCCTAGATTCCGTCCTTCCTTCCTCTCTTCCTCGTTCTGTTGACGGGGTCAGAATCTCTGTGCTGCTGGCTCACTTGTCACTGTCGTTTGGAGTTGGAGGCTTTTTTTCTTGGCCATTTAGCCATCTGCCTGCTCTAATTGCTCCGAGTTGCAACCTGGTGTGAGTACCAGCTGCCTCTCGAATTTTGGTATGTCTCTCTCCTTCCCACAACACTTGTCGAATGCATCAAGATAATAACCTTATGTTAGTGTATAATGGCCCGTTCCACTTGTCTTGAGACACAATCATGGCCTGATGCAGATGTGAGATTATACATTTGTATGCAATTTAGCTGACGGTTTCAGAATTTAGAGCAGCACAGAAGAAGGGGGTGGCACCTACAGTGGCAGTTTGGATTTCTGTCTCATGGGGGGGCACATCCTCCTTTCTGAACATGAGCTGGTGTGACTCAGAAGAAGATGCAAGAGGGTGCAACTATTTTGTGTAACTGTTACAACAAAATAATCAGTTTGTCAGCAGACGCGTATCTGTAATGCTGATGTGATTGGTTGCATTTTATTTATTAATTTCAGTGAAATGGAAAGTGGTCGAACAAGATGGAAAAAGAGAGAGAGGTAAAGCGTGTATCTGTGACAGCTGTGAGCGAGACAGCGCTCGTGCCAACCATCAATACGTTATTTTTTCCGCTGCTTCTGCATACATTAAAACTACAGATTGTTCATACATTTTAAATGATCTTTGTTGGCTACATCATTCTTCATGGTCAGTGTGTCAGGGGCAGCCACTAGGTAGAAAAAGCTTTTTTTTAGCATGGTAGTTGCCACCCTGTGCCAGCTGTGTGACCGTGCCCTTGGATCAGCCTCTACCTGGGTCTTTGGTCCACAGAAACAGTCATAGCCCCAGATGGAGTCCTGCATCTACTGGGCTGAATTCAGGGAACAATCTGTTGATTTCCACTGAATGTAAACAGTAAAATGTTTTAAACAGCTGAGAGTTATTATCTGTCAATATATTTAATAAACAAACATGCAAACATTCCAGCTGAGCAGACATGCTCCAAATTCTGCAGGTTAGGAGATCACAGTGCTATAGGATAATGTCAAAGGAGGAAATGATGTCAGGAAGAGGAAACGCAGTGTCATTGTTGACCTGTGACTGAGGTCATGGTGTGGAATAGACACTGTCTGAAAAGAGCTTTATGGGATCATGCACTGCTAGACAGCCCAAGGACATCCCGATTCCTTCTAAACATGCACACACACAAGAACTCCATTCAACATCATATTCCCCACACATGAAAATGCTGTTAATAGCGAGTGATGAGTCTAGTCCAAAGGCTCTATTTATATTCCTGGTCAAAAGGAGGGATGGATGCAAAAGATGAAAAAAGGCAGAATTAGAAGCAGAGTGGAAAAGAGAGAATGCAGTGGTGTGATTTGCCCCCGAAGCCATGTGTCACTTACGTCATCTGTAGCGTTTTTGTGAATTGGCCGTGTGTGCGCACGCACTCGCGTCCAGTGGGAGATTGGATTGACCCGTGTTGCCCTGAGCTGTCAGGTTATGAGGATCGTCTGGTATTCCCGGTCTCCCGTGGGCACCCGGAGGCTACAGCATTACACATGGATAACAGATGAATAGATAGATTAGGCCCAGTGGGGGTTCTTCTGGTGGTCCGTCTGACCGTATCAGTAGCTTTGATTATGGATGATTGATTGGTTGGTACTGGAAAGTAGCTTGTGGTTGGTTTGCCACACTTTTATAATGGGGTTGTTATCATGGAGAGAGGAGTCAGTGACCTTTTAGACACTCTGACATTTAAGTGAAATGATTGGTAGATGAAGCTGTGTTAAAGAGAGGACAGTGCACATAATCAATGAGTAGGGATGTTGATAAAGACTTAATCTGACAGGTAGCCATAGTAACACCAGCACTCTGTTGCCTCGGCGATCATTAGATTCTCTCTGCTCTAGCTTTTTGTCTTTGTATGTCTGTTTCTTTTTCTTTCTGTCAGGTGTTGCAGCCTTCAGGTCCTCTTGGGAACTTCCTACTTATGCGTGCCGAAGTCGTAATGAGGATGTGATGTGCGTTCAAATGATTTCAGTCAGAAAAAACATGTTTCTTTCTGACAAAGAAAAGTTTAATAGCGCTGGTGCAACAAAATGAAAAGCAAAGGATGAACATAAGGTGTGTGACGGATGCTTTATGTATTTTATCCTTCTTTTGAGAAGAGAATGATGAGAAATGTAGTTGTGGTTACATAAGCCTGTTGGCTTCAGTAAACAGTGTTTTCTGTATTGCTGCAGTACTTTAAAAGCATCTAAAATAAATGATACAGCCAGAATTCAAATGTCATTCATTTCAATATACCAACTGGTTCCCACACAAATCTTGAATTAACTATTTGAAAGGTAAAAAATACCTACTAGTAATTACAACACATTTATATACCCTTATGTATCTCATAAATAAGTATTGTGATGTGTCTTGAATCAGCAATAGCCCTGGTCTCCTGTTGTTGGGGTGTCACAGGGTAAAGTTGGCTGGAACGACTGATATATGGAAGATATCACAGAGGAGCTACAGGACTGGCCTTGTGCCCACAGCAGAGTGAGCGTAGGGCAGGAGAAGGACAGACCTGAGGAGACAGCAGGATGGAGGGCAGATAACTCAAAGTTTCCCACCTCCTCCTCGAAAATAACCACTGGAACGTGGCATTAGAAAATTAATGAACTGATTGACAGGATGAAAGAAGGAAGGGGATAGAGGACGGACAAATTCCGTTCTTCGTTTTTTATTTAACCAGCTATATTGTCTGTCTTGCTCTTTCATCTGTAGAGGTCTCGGCAGCTTTCTTAGCACCGACCCTTTAAAACTAGCCAGAGACCCCTGTGTCTCCGCCTCTGTCTCACTCATTCTGGCCCCTCCCCTGAGAGACGGCCCACCTGCAGACACAGAGTGTGAGATGAAAGGAGGGTGGCTGTTGGTGTTCAGTGCATTCTGAATGGGCACACACACTTTTCCTTCTTCCAAAGGGCAAGCGCACATTGCCACTTTTGTATAGTGAGTCACAAAGCATCTCTCTCACGCACTATCCCACACACATTTCTAATGCTTGAGTTGCATAAAGGGAAGCAGGGGTTAGTTGTCACACTTTTCATTCCAGTGAATATTTCTCAGGGTAGATTTATTTGTTTTTGCCAAAATGTCTTGGCTGCATTAAATCTATTAAACAGTTCCACCATTATTGTCCAGGAAATAAATATCAGTACATTAAACACAAGATGACCTTTTCTTCCACATCACAATGGAATCTGCCATTTTGGAATCTGTCTATTGCAGACATTTCAGCTAAATGCGAATTGTCAAACAATTACAAAACACTAAAACACCTGATAAAATGGCCCAGTTAAAAAGGGGCAACTAGCTTTGTACTAAGAACACAATATAAGCTTTCAGTTATAATTAACCTTCATTATGTAGTTCTCCTTTGACTGAATATGACAGTGTGGTTTCTTCACGTTTACCCAATGGTTATAGAAAAATATGATTACATTGTAATTTTAGTTCTTATTCACAATTCTTATTTTTAATTGGGTTTTTGGAATCATTTGTGTCACTAGGTACTAGGTAGGTGACTGTAAACTATAGGTACTGAGATACAGCCCTTGTGACAACTTCACCGCCTGACAACTAGCTCTGGTCTCCCCTATACGTCCACAAGCTAAAGTAAGTTGTTTCCTCCATCTTCTAATATCACTGTCCAGCTCCACCCTCTCTCTGTTGAAGTGGTGGTATATGATGAAGTGATGTGGATGAGTGTGGGATGCTTTGAGGTAATCCATCTGACAGCCCAGCAGAGCAGAGCACTTTTCTCCTTTTTTCTCGTTCTGGTCATCTCTGCAGCTTCAGTGCTGCTCACTTCTGCTTGACTGGCTCAAACACTCAGCCAACCGCTCTGCAGCGTTCAGCACCACACTAAAACAACCAGTTCGACCAAACAGCCTCACTGCTCAATATCACATTAAAACAGTCCACTGCACTAAACACTCCACTGCCCAGCATCCAGACACACAACTGTATGTCACTCTCCAATTGTCATGATGTTAAAGAGGTTTAGTAATTTAACTCCACCCACTTCTGTTTTGGTCCTTGAACTCAAACTTTATATTTAAAGGAATAGTTCACTCTAAGATGTAAATTCTGTAATTATTTACTCATCCTTTCGAACTTCCAAATTCTGTTATTTAAATCTCTGGAACACAAAATGGAACTTTTGGGAAAATCTTCACCTAAATAATCAGTTCCAAAAATGACCATATAAATAGTCCATATGACTCTTGTGTATAAGCCATACAATAGAACTTCCTAACCAAAAGGTCATTTTATTTCCATGTAAACTAAAAGAATTTAAAATTGGAATCACATGGAGCGTGTGATGACAGACTTAAACTAACAGAAGTTTCAGTTTTGGGTGAACTATTCTTTTAGCCACTGTAAATTGTTTTTAATTGTTTTTAAATTGTAACAGTGAGTTGTTTTTAATTTATCTCAAAGCAGCATTTTAATTCTTTATTGTATCTAAGGAACATGAACACAGTGCTTAATTGAAATATAAAGTGACAATAGGCAGTAAGCAGATTTATTATTGGCTCATATAGAGCTCAAGAGTTCTAGCCACATGTTATTCTGCATATTATTCTGACATAATTCTGTTCTGACAGGATACAATCAGCTTACAATTTGCTTTTGTTGATTCATTTACATTCCTGTTAATTATTATAATGTGGTAACTAGTTACATTATTCCCAAAAAGTCACATTCATTAAAAAACATATTTTGGTATTAAAATTATGTAATTAATTTAGAGTTATGAACAGATTTGTAAGCCCTCAAGCAATCTTTAGAGAACACATAAGATTTGGCTGAATGTCTAAAATAGCATGTTTGCTTAAACAGTCTCCTGTAACATTTATTTACCGTTCCCACTACACAATCATTTCCACATCATTTAACGTGTCCACACTGACACTCCGCACTCCACTCTCCATATCTATAACAAAACACAAGCACTCACAAAGATCTTATCACCCTTCAGTGCTCCTACACCCAATCAACTGTATGAGCCATTTTCATAGATATGATTCTCCAGCACAGCAGTGCCACACTTCAGACAGCGAGCTTTCCCGCAGAGTCAATTCCACAGTCTGTGTGTGTGTGTGAACGTGAAGCACAAATCAAATAAAGCACTGATGGCTGATTGTGAGGCTTAATGTTGTGTGCTTTACAGAAACGTGATGGGCTGGTATTGAACCCTGCGCTGTGTGTTTGTATATGAGTTTCATGCGCACTCGTATTAAGCAGGTTGAGCTGGAGGGAGAATTCAGTAACACTTGACCTGTTTCACTGAGTCAGAGAACAAACGGGAGGAGAAGGTGGGGGAAGACGCTGAGGAGGAGAGCAAGGGGTCTGTGGTGGAATGGGTGCTGGGGGCGAAGGCAGATGAAATGTGAAAGGGGAGGAAAGAACAGCTGGGAAGGCCAGCGGGTGATAAGATGACACTGCCACCCTATCTTTCTTTTTCCCTTCTCTCTCTCTCCTCTTCTCTCTTGTCCTTCACAGCTTAGCCTTTGGCTCTTCTGTTTGTTCAAATGCCCCTGCCTTCCTCTCATTTCTGAAGCTGGAAAGGGCAGACTTGGTTTTCTTTACACATATATACATGTGATGCCATTGCGAAGCGCAGATATGCATCACCATGACTGTAAAGCCAAACTGCCGTGCACTAATGCAGGTTGTGTAATGGCGGTACAGTTTTGCACACATTAATGGGAAAGGTACGTGTAGTCTCGGCCTCAGACTGCACGCCTCCAGATCGCCCCGCAGACCATTCACTGACCATTTGATTCGCATTGCACACAAAATCGGAAAGATCCAATCAGATTGCAAGACAACAATGCAGCTTCCATGCATTACAGTACAGTGCACAAGTTATTTAAAATCCCCTGGCATACAAAATTGTGGTTAAAATGGACCTAATTGATATTATGTGTTATATTAAAGATTGTTGTTTGTTTGTGGGAGATTGTTGTTTTGATGTGTATAGGGGACAGTACTTGCTCTGTCTAACTGCGGTCATGGCCAGAGCATTTCAGACAAAGATCTCCCAGAATGCCCTGCAGCCCAAACAGAGCAGGGTGCTCTGCGACATGCTGGATTTCAGAAATAACTCCTCATCAGGCATGACGGCCACTCTCTTACTTATTTATTCAGCAGGACTTCTAGAGCTTTAAACACAAACACACACTCACACGGCCAAGCCTAGCCAAATAACACAAACGTCAATCTGGATCATCGGGCCGCCCAGAAACAGTCATGTTACACTCCTGCTCACAGCTCCGTCCCCTGTCAGCCATTTTTAGATGCCTGGATGCTGGATAAATGTCTCGATTCATGTTGTTCCCATTTTTATAGGGTAGATCTAGTTGTAGCTTCCACTTAATTTGAGCTGATAACCCATTTCGGTTTGGATATTAAATGATAAATGTCGTGCGTGCTTTAGGCGAGCTAAAAATCTGACCTTTTCTGTCAAAGCATGAGCCCCAGGACAGGAAATACTGGCTTGCATGATGTGCTTTGTATAAAACTGGCCGGGTGGCTATTCACTCATGCTGGGATTTAAGTTTCGGTAGTCAGACATTCCTGCTTTATCACAAGACATTTAACACGTTTCTCTTTGTAGTTCTTTCTATTATCTTCACGGGTCTCTACAGATACAACAAACAGATAAGATTCATTCATAGACAATAAGGCTTTGTCTCTGATCTCAGACATGAAGAGAGTGTCTTATGTACGGAGTCATCATTTTGTCTTCACCTTCCAGCTATTACAGCTCAGATGGTAATCAGAGATCACCTGTGACACAGTGTTCCGCTTCTGGCTATTGCGTTTACAAAGCCGGTAGCTGGCAGGAGGTGTGGTCAAACCATTACAATGCTTTGTAAAAGATGGCCTGTTTCCTCATACCGCTCAAATTATTTTTGTGCTCAGACACACGCCAGCGGTGCTGTTTGTAGGCTAGTCAGAGAAAAGTTAGTCATTAGAGCCCATAGCTGCAGTGGACCTGACATTTCCAAAATGACTAGTGCCAGTCTTTCGCCAAGCTAATGCAATTTACCCCAAAATAAACATATAGGCTATTTTTCAGACACTACAATGTCAAAATGGGTCAGTGTTGTGAATGCCTTCACTCTGTTCCTAATCAGCTTTGACAACATGACAGTGTTTTCTGACAGGAGCTGGGGGAAAACATTCTTAAACAGACTGGCCAAAACACGTCTCAGTGCTAAAATCTCTTTCATTGCTGTCGTTCTGATAAAAAATGGAGATGTTGTGATGTATTTTTCAGCTCTGTTGTAAAACGTCCATTGCACTCTGAGTTTTCCTGCGAGTACTATTTAGTCATTTGTCACTTTGCTCAGCCAGTGAGCCAGTGTGGCACATTTAGTTTGATATTGCTTTGATTCACTGAAACAGAACATTCCTGTTTTCATTCTAACAGATGTCTTCGCAAATTGAACCAATATCAAACTAAATATAATTACAAAAGAACAGATTTTGTATTTTGTATTTTTTGTTTCAGTTTGAGAGAAACGTTTCCTCTCACAGTATCATTTTCAGTATTGCTCATGGGCAACACAGTTTTTAACTGCCGGCATTGTAAATCAAACTTTTTCAAGTTTTTTCAAGTTCAACTCTTTAACCAGTATTATATACATGAAGCTAAATGAGATCCAGTATAATATAAATTAAAGGAACACATTTCTGTCTTTTCTGCCTCATAGCTTAATCTATTGCAGGATTCGAACCTACAACCTTTAAACAGGCCAGCCTGGCTCGTGGCTTACAAACAGTATAAAACAGCAGTTCTGTGCACATGCCTCAGTGACACACTGATTGGTCTGTGTATTAGAGAGAAAGAGTGAGAGTGAACTCCTCATGAACTGGACAGGAACATTGATTTAATGTTTCTGCCAGTGTCAGTGCCATCATGACGGCCTTCATTCATCCCTCATATGCATCTCATCACTGTTGCTTTACTTAACGCTGTGCATTGATTACTCTTCATCTGCTGACACTATCCAGTCACCAGGGAGACAGTTTCCATGGCAGTACACTCCAAGATCCATCCTCCATCTCCATAGCAGCTGTGACAGAAGGGTACAGCGTGGCGAAATGGTCAAATGCAAAGTTTTCATTGGCTGCAAAAATACTCACGTGTGCGCACACATAAAGCAGATCTGGAATATAATGTGATATAATATTTTGTTGATTTATGAAACATCAGAGCCTTTAACATGCTTTTATTGCTATAGTGGCCTCATTAAATTTTATGGAGAGCAGAGTTTATGATGTTAGATCAGGTTTTGATTTATGTTTTTAGTTATTGAGGTTGTGGTGGTGTTTGTTTCAGAGAGACGAAGAGATTTGGAATTTCGAACACCAAAAAAATAAAAATGGAACCATCAAAGTCACTGATGAAATCATGTTGGAATCCATGGCAAATTTAGTTGGTTAAAAATGACTTGGGTTGAAACATCAAATGGATCAGATCAAATGGTTGCTTAATTAAGTTAATCTAAATTGACTTTGTGCATTCAAAGCAAACTGAAAGCGTGAGAACGTTCACTTTAACTGTTGCTTGGCTGACTAGCAAGAGTCATATTATTTCATATTCAGTCATGATTCAATACACAGATGTTTGGACAAAGGAAAAGTGTATTGAAAATGGAAGTATGTAAATAAATAAATAGGGTGGCATGACATAGGGACATTATGAAAGGTTTCACAGACAATTTCCACATGCATTATATGCATAATAGTATGCATAATATTTAACACTTCCCAAAAAATGGAAGAATATCACCACCCTTAAAATCAATGCAGAGATAGAATGACTCACAGATTTAGCATGTGCATGTCCATAAATCCATAATGTACATTGTGTGTGGAAACTAGCCTGCCTTTCTGTGTTTTCGTGGTTCTTTAAACACAGGCAGACGGTAGTCTTGGCTAGGGTTTGTAACAGGCTTTCAATTGTGGCCTTCTCTCTGCTTCACTGCACGGCTTGTTGCTGTGACTGATTCAGACGACAGTCATATAAGCTGTAAATATAAGCTGCAGAGTTTCTCGCTATCTCACTCGCAGATATAATATAGCAGAGTGTTTACTGGGGCAGGGCCAATACCTTGATGAGCAATCATTCCAAATAATGAATGAGAAAAAAAGAGGGAGAGAGAAAGAGAGAGAGAGAGAGAGAGAGAGAGAGAGTACAAGCAGACAATCTGACAGGGGGAACAGCATAACATTAATCAATGCAGCATGGACATTACACAGAAAAGTTACACCCACCACCCACCCTCAGCACCTATGGCAGAGAAGGACAACATGAACAGCTATAATGATCAGTATTGTCCTCTTCTCTCTCTCTCTTTCTCTCTCTCCACTCACTGTTATTTTTGTAGCAAATAATGGAGGGGGTGTTGCGGTGTTGGACAAAGCTACAGATTCTCTCTCTCGTTAGGTCACAGTAACTCAGTTACATTGAAGACTTTTTATCCACAGTGTAATTAAAGGTTTAAAGGCTTTTTTTTACATACAGCTTTTGAAGTACAGAATATGGCTTTGGGTCAGAGAGTGAAAGCTATTTGTTTGGGCGACTCTTGATAGAATCTCAGATATTCAGGGACATGTGGGGTGTGCGGCGTGCGGCTGTAGGATTCAGCATGTTTGGAATATCTAGGTTGTGTAGGGGTGTGTTCACACTGGGTAAAGCTGTTGTGTTGGGGTGAGTTTGGAATGTAGCTGCGGACTATGGGGGGAAGACACAGCAATTATGTGTGTGGCAAGCATGAATGATCTCTAATGAAGCTGAATAACTCCCAGCTAACGAACAGGTAAACAAATACACACACATCGTTGAACACACATCACTCTGAATCTCGCACACCCGCGCAGACTCACACACAGAGATCGGGCCCCTGTGGCTGTATGCGGCTGGGTAATTGGGGTAATGGCCCAGTAATCAGGAGCTGGTTGGTTCAGTCAAAAGGCTGTTTAGGCCACGGGCAGGTGCCTGAAACCACACAGCTCTCATATATCTGCATCTCAAAACACAAGCAATCTCAACACTGCTGCCCAGCAGCCACTGCTAAATGCTAATACATGGAAATCTAAATGAGCGTGTTCAATGACTTCCTGTTTGTTGTAGACAGAGGTTACAGAGGTTATAACACTATCTGCCCTTGGCAGGAACACATTAACTTGTAAACAGGAGGAACCCAAAAATCATGAGACAATTTTGAGTCGCTCAGACTCGATCGCTAACCTTCTCTGATTTCTTCACTGTTGTTTACTGTTTAATTCAGTCAGTGTTTTGAATTACATCCTGCACTATTTTTAGGTCACTATAAAAATACAATTTTGACATTAACCATGTAACCAGGTTTACATTTTTCTATTAAAGATACTCCTCAGAATGTTTTTAAATCGAGTCAAGCATAAACTTAAGCAGTCCACATCAATTCCAGAGGCATACTGTCATTAGAAAAAGTGTCCAAATACTAACTTATTCATGTTTATTTTTTAATTCGTTTTTCAAATTGGCATGCTGCAAATATAATTTGTAATGAAAAATTAATAATTTATATTTTGGACACATTGTGAAATGTATTATTCACATAATAGACAGAACGCTCATGGAATAAACACACACTTGGCAAATAAACAAGGGCTCAGGCTAAGACACAGCTCAAAGCTCAAATGATTCTCAAGCACAGAAATGACTGAGAAAGTAGGATGCAGTTGAAATGGAGGAAGAATGCTGGAAAAAAAGACAAGTTAGATAAAACGAGGCTTTATATATCTGCATCGTTACGGAAGACATGATGAACATGCTTCTCACAAACTTTTGCTAGGAGCTCTGTCTTAATGATGGAGAGAGCTCTAAGGGAACGTATGTTGGTTGCCCTTTAAGGCTTGATGAGCTGTGTTTGTTTGACTGAAGGTGCTTATGGGGAGAGAAAGCATGAGACATCACACATTTAAATATAATCCTGGTGACTGAGAGAATACTTGGGAAAAGTAGAACGTGTGGTGTTTCCTCAACACTTAATTAGCAGTTTACATATGTGTGTGTGTGTGTGTGTGTGTGTGTGTGTGTGTGTAGGGGGAGAAGAGGCTATGCGAGATCACAAGTTTAAAAATAATTGCGATGACTAGAAAGGACACTAATGAGAGCTATTTTAAATGCATGATAGAAATCTATGCTTGTATATGTACGTACTAAGCTAAAGTTCAAAACTGTCTCCAAAACTGAGCTAAATCTGCAAAAACCTCCCTTCAGGGACATCCATAATTAGAAAACATATCTGCACATTTTTACATGGTGTGTAGTTGTTATGCTGTGAAATGCTTTGTGGGTTGAACAAAAATTGTGAAGTCACAATTATTGTGCTTATGAGTGATCAGTGCTTTCACTACCAAGTACTCCGGTACTTTGTCCAATCCCATTTAATTAGAATGCAAGACAAAAGAAAACGATTGGACGAAAATTCCATGTGTGACTTTAGCAGATTCTCATAGCTGTGGGTGTTGAAGGACCCGTGACCTTGGAGATCCAGATATGACCTCCTCCTGTGGCTACAGTGTACTGCCTTGATACGCGGTGGCAGAAACCTCACTGCATCCCCAGAGAGACACACATGCAGCACAGAAGTCATGCACACACAGAGACATGGTGTCGCTGACATCAGTTTAATCCTCAGACAGTTTAAATGCATGGGCTGAGCCTGGACTTCAGCTGTGATTAGTGCTGGGCTCAGGGTGATGAATGAAGATGCACACACACACACACACACACACACACACACACACTTGTGCCGCATTGACATCATGAAGAATGATGGGGTGAGTCAAACTGCATGGTGTACCATACATGCAGCATATTACAGTGCTCATTGCTGCTGATGTTAAATGAATGGTGATCACGATGGTAAACCATGTGTCCATTTAAAGTGAGAGGTCAAGAGCACTTCAGACAAACACATCAGCATGAATCACTGATCTCTGATCAGAACTCTAAGCCAAGTGGTTTTTAAATCCAACTAAAAAAATCCATTAATCTCATTATGTACGGTATGTTTGGAAATTAAGTCGCATTATTATCCTAGACTAAATAAAGTGTTTGTCTAAAACACTGGAAAAGTACATTTAGATCACATGTCTAAATTCAGTCAGTCTAATCGCATTACATGTTCTGCAGGCTGTTTGCTTTATAATGGGTTGGGAAATGAACTAACAACCTCTTGCATGGTAAGCAAAAATGGTAACCTGAGGGTTGCCAGTTCAATCCCAGTGCTGACAGGAAACAATGGAGGTGCCCTTGAGCAAGGCACCTTATCCCCAGTTGCTCCCCGGGTGCCATAGTGCTGCCCACTGCTCCTGGTGTGTGTTCATGGTTTGTAGTGTGTGTGTGTGTGTGTTCACAACTCCAATGTGTGTGCACATGAGGACAGGATGAGTTAAATGCTTGTCTGGCACGTCACTTCACTTTAAGCTATCTAACTATAACTACATTTACATTACATTTAGTCATTTAGCTGACGCTTTTATCCAAAGCGACTTACAAATGAGGACAAGGAAGCAACTTCAACTACAATAGGAGGCAACAGAGAATAAGTGCTATAGACAGGTCACAGGTATTTCAACACAGTATAAGAAGGGTTTTTTTAAGAAGTAGAAGTGGCGGTGTGTTAGTAAATTAGTCAAGGAAGTGAAGACAAAAAAGATGAGTTTTTAGTTGTTTCTTGAAAATGGCTAATGACTCAGCCTTTCTGATGGAGATATGGAGTTCGTTCCACTAACCGGGCAGAGTGAAAGTAAGAGTCCGGGAAAGTGATTTCTTCCCTTGTTGGGATGGAACCACAAGGCGATGTTCGTTAGCTGAACGCAAAGCTTTCTAACTATATATAACTAACTCAAACACAAGGTGGGCTAGAATTACCACTAGTGCCCCTCAAAAAATATCCATGATACCCCTAATAATAATGATGAACAATGATGATGCCCCTAATAATGAACACATTCACTCTAAACAGTTTCCAGGGGTTTAACACAAGCTTCAGAGGTTATATTCGCTGTGTGTGTGGGGGTTCGATGTGATGTGGGATAGAATCTTTGTCTCTGAGGTCTTAGTGTCAGATATGTCATCATCTCTCTTTTGATCTCCCTCTTTTACTGTTAGTCACCAGGATGCCAGGATCTTATGGGAGCTGTGCTCTGCTGTCAAATTCCACTCAGTCAGAATGGATGCTTATAATCTAACTCCATTAAGCATGGATCTGGAAGCTTGTTTTCCCTTCCGTACACACACACACTATCTATTTGCAGTTTTGCTTTGACAGGTCATCATGTCTATAGCCATAATCTCTCTAATTGCAAATGTCTTTTCACATTGACACATCCATAATTCACCTTAAATTGTTTATTCAACAAATTAATCCCATCAACCTGCCACTTTAGACACACTGTGTGAAATAGGATTGTCGTGGCAGAGATGGGTCATGTGACCCGATGCTAATCACCATAACTGAATTACAGCGTACTGTGGTTTATCGAGCCCAAGAGCTTTCCAAGTGCTTTTAGTTTCATTTACTCTGAACTAAGAGCAAAGGCCACTAAGAAAGGTAAACAAAACAGTAAATGTTTATCTATAACCTGGTTTAGACAAACAGGAAGGGGAATTTGGCGTTGAAATTCCCCACTTTGTTGTCAAGGCCTTTGACTGGCATAGTTTGACTATAAAGGTTAGAGAAAGCATTCATTTAAGACATACTGGGTGGGTTTTTGGAAACCAGGTGTGTGGGGATGTTGAATACAATGCTGTCATATTGTTATTTAAATTAAATTACATTTGAGTATAAGATCTGCTTAAACATTTTGCTCAGCTTTTGCACTCCATGAAGGAAAGAAAGTCACTTGGGTTCGGCAGGACATGAAGGTGGTTCCTGACAGAACCATTTATTTCTTGCCTGTTTGTAGTCTGTAGAACCTTTTTTCGCTACAAAGAACCTTTTGTGAGTCTGAAAGCTTTCGTCTTTTTTCATGGAATAATACAGCCCAAGAAGAACTATTTAGGAACCTTTATTTTAGAGTGTATTCCTTCAATGTGACACAGCCCATGGTGACTGTGACTTTTTATAGGCACTGCACTGCAATATCTGTATCCAACATTTCTGTGCCAATAAACAGAGTCACATGGATGTTCTGTCTGGGACTTTGGGCAGCTGACTGGAGTTTATAAACAGAGACGTCACATTGATGATTGATCGAGTTATTTTCCCTTGTGTGGTTTCTTGAGCCATTGCCACATCACACACACACACACACACACACACTTCCACAAACTGCCTCTGTCCGCAGTGACCTTCAGTTCCTTTACACACCTCATATTCTCTCACTTCATCTTTCTGTGTTTAAGGTGTATGGCTAAAGGCTCCGGCCAATGAATCAGCTGTCTGCCTGATTGTGGTTTTAGATCTGAGTGGTGATTTGCTCATTCTGTTTGTGTGTTGCGATTGTGCAGTTTGTACACTAGCTTGCGCTATTTTAATGAGCTATGTGTATGTGTGAGTATGTTCGTCTAGTGTGTAATGATATGAGCTACCTGCCCGGCTATGTCATCTGCTTAGAGAGTCGAGCCGAGTGAGCGAGAGAAGAAAGTGCGCTTTAGGACACGCAAGACAGATTGATAGTGCGAAACGAAAGGAGTGAAAGAGCGACATGTGATTGACAAGACAAATATTTAGTGAGACGTGACATGCACACATCTCTTCATCCAAGACCTGGCTTTCCTTTCACTTCCTCTCCTTTAAGAGAGTTATGCCTTTTGTCCTTGTAAACCAGTTTTTCTAGATGCCCAGCACTCTCTTTCTTTTTATCATCTCTCTCTCTCTTTCTCTGTACCACTGCACTGAGATCCTCACACTGACATCTTTGAAAATCGCCACGCTGGTATTCGGCCATAAGCCAGACTTTAACAGCACCTGTCAGCATAACACCTGGGACATCATTTGAGTGATTTGAGAGAGCGGATGTATTTTCAAAGAATTCACAGCACTTTTATGGTGATGACATCAGAGAATCTGTGTCTGGAATACATGATGGTACGGTCTGTCACATTAACCTGAAGCACTCAGAGTTGGGTACAGAAATGGGTTCATATAGTTGTAGTGCCATCTAATGGGAGTTTAAGGTATTGCACTATACTGTACTATTTATGGAGTGTCTTTTGTCGGTCTTAGTAGCATAAAGGTATATGATTACACCTGTCGTACAAATTTTCTGTAGTTCAGGTGGTAGAGCATGACACTACAGTAGCAATGTCAAGGTCGCGGGTTCGAACCCTGGGAATGCTCACACTGATTAAATGTATAACTTGAATGCACTATAAGTTGCTTCGGATAAAAGTGTCTGACAAAAGAAACATGTCAATAAAAATCATATTTCATAATAAATATAATCATACATGTCCCTCCTAAGTGATGCGTTACAGTGGATCCAAACAAATTCAAACTTACTTAAACTTAGAATTTCAGAAATGAGATGTCTGATGCAAAGATTGAATCTCGGACTATTTTTTCTGATAAATATTATTATACAGTTTTAATAATCTTACAGAGTGAAAATAAAGTAGTGGTAAAGAATTACTCTGCCATGTACATGACAGAGAAGCAGCATGACTTCATGTGTGTGGAATCTGGGATTTATCTAAACAAAGGAAGCAGGGTCTGTTTATAGACCCTGTTTATATAATAGCACAGCAAGATTCAGGCGGTGCATTTTTTAAACAACGTGAAGTTCAATAGACGTGTTGCTGTACAGTAGAAGAAAATATGTGCTTTAATAACCAACAAGTAAGCTATGTGGAACACTTTGATCCAGGAGTGGATGTTATTTATCCTAAATTTGTGCAGAGAATCTTTCAAAATGTTGCAGAATGTGTATGACTGAACTCCTTCCCATTTTCTGTTTATTTATGATTGTAATACATGTATTGTTGATTATTCTGGGTTCACTTTGATTATTGATTATTCTGGTAACACTTTGAGACAAGTGTTAGATATTAGTGTAGTTTTTATTGTGGGTGTTTATGTTTTCTTATGGGTGTGACAAGTCCGAAAGTCTGTTTGTCATGTTAGTTTCAAGCAGCGGAAAAAAACATTTTTCTTTTAGATTTACGTTGTTCCAACGTAGCTGTTTGTTTGCTTAAAATAAATTTAGGCCACTTTTCCTCACACTGAAATCCTACAGAAGGTACAAAACTGCAAGCATTTGGTAAACATTAACAACCAAGAATGATAGAAAATATATATATATATCCATTATGCATTAACTGGTTCATCTGGATCATTTTAAGATTCAGTTTTAACCCCTAAAGATAAAACCTCTTTCTCTTTCTGTTTCTTTCCCCTCAGATTCTCCACAGGCACAGAAAGGCCCCGCTACAGGAAGTATTATTGGCGGAATTCTTGCTGTGATCATCCTGCTTGCCATCATCGCAACTATTGTAGTGATCGTCCGCAAACGCCAGAGGAAGCACATAGAGTGGGTGCTTTAATCTTTCTCTGTCAATGTAGTATTAAAATATTTTGATGTTGATTGGTACCCTGATTAGTAAAAGTTACTTATGAATGACCAAGTATTGCTTTCCACTGTATCGATTATGTATGTGTGTGTGTATGTGTGTTCCCAGTGCTCCGCCCACTCACAAACCTCCTCCTCCAATGAAGGCCTATACAGACAGAGTGAGTAGAAAAGAGAGATACATATTTTATTTTACTTTTATGTTTACTTACTATGAGGTCCAAATGAATTTGCTATTTAAGATCTGAATTTACCTTAATAATATAGTACATTTACATTAAGGCATTTAGCACACGATTTTATCTTTACGTTTTTTTATAAGGGATTTTCAAGGTGAGGAAAACAATGAAGGCAAATTTACATTTAGGCATTTGGCAGACGCTTTTATCCAAAGCGACTTACATTGCATTATACTACACATTGATCTCTATACATTGAGTATGTGCAATCCCTGGGATCGAACNNATGACCTTGGCATTGTTAACGCCATGCTCTAACCACTGAGCTACAGGAAAGCTACCTGTAAATACCATTGGGAGGCAATAACATGCGTTAAATCAAATACTATAAATAAAGAAATGTTTTGACTTCAAATGTAATTCCATTTAATTTTAGGACACTTCAAATGTAAGCACATTTGGATGCAGACCACGTTAACCTGTTTATACAAATAATCAGATTGTCTTGCTTTTGTTCAAGCACACAAGAAACATTTTAGGACATTCTCAAATCAAGCTAAGATAACATGGATCATCAGGTTTTGCACAAATATGTGGAGCCCATGCCAGCACAAGTGCATGATGTCATTAAAACAAAAGACATTACAA
>JAZGTJ010007968.1:0-21855 GCA_036877575.1 Botia almorhae | reverse complement strand
TACATCACACGACCTGACGACCAAGAGAGCTGACAATTGACCATCACTTAATTTCACCTCACGATTGAAAATGTGACACTGATTTCATATGACAGTTCAACAAGTTAATAATATTAAGTCACTTATATTTTTGATGAAATAATGACTGTTTTGGTCTATTTTAGCAGCGAAAATAGATCCGATGAATCCAAACAAAGATCACGAATTTGCATTTTTTTTTCTGTTTTTTTTGCTCCCATCCTGTAGCCTACTCGCGCCCGCCCGCAAGAGTGTCCGGGGCGCGCCCCACCGGTTGAGAACCACTGAGCTACACAATATACTCACTACACGCACCGCATACGTACTGGATACGTGCTGTGTGAAACCGGCGTCAGGCCGTTCGGGAGAGTGCTCCCGTTTGACTGCCGGTGGGTATTAGCTGCTCGATGCCGTCAGCATCTCAGCTAAAGCTCTCATCGGATGCTGCAAGAACCCTTTCGGTCGAGTGGTCCTGCATTGTTTTGTGCTTATTCCGTTTCCATTAGGCGGCCGCGCCAGTTTTCATTCTTTTTTTTGCTTCTACATCATTTTTTCAGTTTCTTTTCAGATTTTCCATGTATTTGTTCAATACCGTTGATACCTGAGTAAGGAATCAAGCAATTTTATAATATGCAGAATCCATTAATTGTACTACAGTACTATAGTGCTTTCCGAGCTCCCATCAGGTGCTGCGAGAGCCCTTCCAGTCGAGCAATGTAGAATTCCAAACTTGGAGCTCAACCCTCGGACAGAATATCATATATGCATTTATGATAATATTCGACTTTATGTTAGTGAGAACTCATCAAACGATTAAGTCAAAGGCTTAAGTTTGTTTGTTTATTGAGTTTTATTGAGATCTTCTGCTGAGTGTGAACTGTTATGTATGAGGGATTATCAAAAATCCCACTATTTACAGTTTTATGTGCTATATATTCAAGAAATTTATGGGGGGCGGTGTTTGTTCTCTCATGAAATCATGAAATGTTACAACATGAAAAGTGATGTTAATTTAGTGATAACCCACAATGCAAATAATGTTCTGTAGCTTACCTTTTTTTTGAAAGCTTACCAATTTAGCTGTGTATCTACAAATGTTAAAGTTGCTTTGCAACCGTTGATTGAAAAACTACAAAAATACATTAATAAGTAATATATAATAATGTGATGATTTACAGATTTATTCACATTCAAGGATTTATTCTTAGTTTTCACTTAAATTGCTATTTGTACTTAAGTACTGTAGTTTGGAATCTAGTTATTACAGAGTGTAAAGTCATGCTTCTATTATTTTTTTGTGATACATATTTTTTAACGTTAACATTTCAACATTAACAGTAAAATATATCGTGTGGAATTTTAATATGTTAACTGGCATGATGACATGATGTCATTAGGCTATATTCCTCATTTTTGCGCCATTACTTTCATAATGGATCAAAAGGAATCTGTTGTGGTTGTTGTGGTTATATTGGGTGGCATTGGGTGGCACTGGGTGGCACTCTGGTGTAGAATGCCTATGGTATATCAGGGCAACTGGATAATGAGACAACAGATGTATGTATTGGTAGTGGGGAAGCACACCGTTTTTGACCGTTTTAGGTCGTGCTTCATTATGTTAAACAGGCTTTTGGGATTATGTGTTGGACCATGTTGAACAGTATGCTGTATCTACAAGGTATGGAATTTTGCGTGGACTTTTTGTGAACTAACCAAAATGACACCACAGGAAGCTAATTGAAGCTTGTTTATTCATTGAAGTTTATTAATTGAAGCACAATAAATGCATCTATTGCATCTTACATCTGTTTGCATAGACTCTAATTTTCTACACGTCAACTATTTGCTCACTATAACCAATATCAGAAGTTTAATGGAAAGCTGCTACCTAACTGAATTTTATTTATATAGTGCTTTTACAATGTTACATTGCTTTAAAGCTGCTTTACATATAATGAAAATTAAAACACAAAATCAACACAGAATACATGGTGTTGTTCCAAATAATAGCACGAAAAAAAAAAATTATGACGTATATAGAATCCTGGTATTGACATTTTTGTTTATCCAGAAACACTAGACATGTCAATGTTTAAAATGCAATGTCAGGGCTCGCAAAAATCAAAATCCCTTCAGTCTGTGTCGGATTCTGAATCTGAAATATCAACTGAAGTCACAGATAAGAAAATGCAACTCAACGTTAAGGGCATAGCATCTCCATCAGCTTTCTCCATCTGTGCATCAGTCTCCACTTCAGAATTGAAATACCTGTACCTGTGTAAATTCATGCGCATCCTGCGGCCTGTTCCCGCCTCTGTTGAGAACAGCCTGTTAACAGCCTTTTTTCACAGTTTCGTGAAAGGCTCAGGCGATTGGCCTAGTTGTCGTTCCCATTGGTGGATAAATGGCTGATTACTAAGTTTTGCTTAGGCCTATGTACGTTGCCTTATTTTGTCGTGGCCACGACATATTAATTCGTTGGAACGTCATAGCATGTTGAGGCCACGACATATTAACTAGTTGGAAAGTGAGAATTAGCCGTGCTATTAAGTCGTAGCCACAACTTCTTATGATGAGGGAACAACATTCTTTAATGTAATAGATGACCGTCAGCGCCTCAATAGTTCTTCCTGAAGGCGACATTTATCAGTGGTGCATGGTCAGTCAGATTGTACGATAGCCTGTCCTAGGAACCAAAGTTGTTGCACACAGGAAGACAGTTTGTTGAATGCTCATCTCTGCGCACTTGTTTATGCTCTGTATGTGTTTAATGCCCTGTTATATGTGCATGATTTATGTGCATGATTTATCTGTTATATGTAAGTTATTGATGTTCCGCGATTGTTTGCGGTTACAATCGGCGAGTTCTGAGCCCTGTAGCGGCTGTAATTTGCTGCCAGAGAAACATGGTAATTAGCATTATCATTGATAGCATTATTATATTGCATCACACGTGTGTTTACGTTCATAACTCGTCATTACGCAACTGTATGATGTCTATTTGCATTGATTATGTTGTTAATAATGTTACTTTTAAAATCACAATTCGTTATGGAGTACTGAATTAATATTTTAATATTGAAAAGCCTGGTACACTATTTGAACCGAAAAACAAGTTCCTAGTTCCGGCTACTGCAGATTTACGTGAGCTGACCATCATCGTACAGTCAAGAAGTTATTGATTGACACATGGAGATTCAAGACAGCAATAATGAATCTGAAAAATGCAGAAATGACAAGAAATAGCAGAGGATGAGTGCCCATGGCAAGGAAGAAAGGGGACTGATGCAGTGTAAACAATGTCTGCCATCTGCTGTGATTTCGTCTTACAAGACTTCAGCCTCTAATCTAAAAAAACACATTATGGTAAGAAGACGTATAACGCTATTTGTGTGATATTTTATTTATTAATATGTTTAGTAAATATGTTTAGTATTAATATGTTTAGTATAAACCTGAGCCCTGTGTATAGCACTTATTCACTGCTGTCTCTTATTGCAATTGAAGTTGCTTCCTGTCCTCATTTGTAAGTCGCTTTGGATAAAAGCGTCAGCTAAATGACTAAATGTAAATGTAAATGTTTAGGCACTAGGCAGTGTTGTTCTGTGGATTCTGACGGTTCGGTTCGCACAGAATTGTTGACATTTTTGCAGATTTATTAAAAAAGAAAAACGGAAATATCACATGGTCCTTAATATTCAGACCGTTTGCTGTGACACTCATATATTTAACTCAGGTGTTGTCCATTTCTTCTGATCATCCTTGAGATGGTTCTACGCCTTCATTTGAGTCCAGCTGTGTTTGATTATACTGATTGAACTTGATTAGGAAAGCCACACACCTGTCCATATAAGACCTTACAGCTTACAGTGCATGTCAGAGCAAATGAGAATCATGAGGTCAAAGGAACTGCCTGAAGAGCTCAGAGACAGAATTGTGGCAAGGCACAGATCTGGCCAAGGTTACAAAAAAATTTCTGCTGCACTTAAGGTTCCTAAGAGCACAGTGGCCTTCATAATCCTTAAATGGAAGATGTTTGGGACGACCAGAACCCTTCCTAGAGCTGGCCATCCGGCCAAACTGAGCTGTCGGGGGAGAAGAGCCTTGGTGAGAGAGGTAAAGAAGAACCCAAAGATCACTGTGGCTGAGCTCCAGAGATGCAGTCGGGGGATGGGAGAAAGTTGTAGAAAGTCAACCATCACTGCAGCCCTCCACCAGTCGGGGCTTTATGGCAGAGTGGACCGACGGAAGCTTCTCCTCAGTGCAAGACACATGAAAGCCCACATGGAGTTAAAAAACACCCGAAGGACTCCAAGATGGTGAGAAATAAGATTCTCTGGTCTAATGAGACCAAGATAAAACTTTTTGGCCTTAATTCTAAGCAGTATGTGTGGAGAAAACCAGGCACTGCTCATCACCTGTCCAATACAGTTCCAACAGTGAAGCATGGTGGTGGCAGCATCATGCTGTGGGGGTGTTTTTCAGCTGCAGGGACAGGACAACTGGTTGCAATCGAGGAAAGGATGAATGCAGCCAAGTACAGGGATATCCTGGATGAAAACCTTCTCCAGAGTGCTCAGGACCTCAGACTGGGCCGAAGATTTACCTTCCAACAAGACAATGACCCTAAGCACACAGCTAAAATAATGAAGGAGTGGCTTCACAACAACACTGTGACTGTTCTTGAATGGCCCAGCCAGAGCCCTGACTTAAACCCAATTGAGCATTTCTGGAGAGACCTAAAAAAAGGCTGTTCATCAACGTTTACCATCCAACCTGTCAGAACTGGAGAGGATCTGCAAGGAGAAATGGCAGAGGATCCCCAAATCCAGGTGTGAAAAACTTGTTGCATCTTTCCCAAATAGACTCATGGCTGTATTAGATCAAAAGGGTGCTTCTACTAAATACTGAGCAAAGGGTCTGAATACTTAGGACGATGTGATATTTAAGTTTTTCTTTTTTAATAAATCTGCAAAAATGTCAACAATTCTGTGTTTTTCTGTCAATATGGTGTGCTGTGTGTACATTAATGAGGAAAAAAATGAACTTAAATGATTTTAGCAAAAGGCTGCAATATAACAAAGAGTGAAAAATTTAAGTGGGTCTGAATACTTTCCGTACCCACTGTATGTCACAACATAAGGTTGAATGGACCAGCATTGTGCTTGCTATGGATCAATGTCCAAAGCAGGGGTGGCAATTCTGCTGGCAATTCTAGGTAGTTGATATGTCATTGCTGGTGAGCCCTTCTATGAACCAGAGATTTGCTCATTCCACATGGCACCCCAACTTGCATTCGAGACCTGCTCTAAGAAAAAATCCCTGCATGTATAAATACCAAGTCTGACGTAGGGCTAAAGGTATGGCGGCATCCATGTGTGAATATCACACACTGGGTGCAGTAGTGCCATGTCCACCTTGGTTCTTGAGTCTGTAGCCAATGCTGGAACTGTTTTCTTGCATCTACCTGAAGTAAGCTACTGCTGCCTAGGATTCCATATTCCCCCTGGAGCCTCTAAAATAGTTTCTGTGGTACCGCTGTCCTCCACCTGAAAGTTTTAATGAGGGATCTAACATTTGGCATGTTTTTATGACAGATCCTGTATGTGCCATGTTTTCCGGACAGATCCACGATTTCCTATGCTTTTATGACAGATTCAGTATTTGCTGTTTTTATGATGTATACAGTTTTGATATGTTTTTATTATTGTTGGTAGTAGGGCTAAAGTAGCTTTTTAATGACATCGAAAGTGCAGATCCACTAAAATCACAGCAGCTCTCTGGTTAAAAAGAATTAACAACTAATTAACAACTAACATTTACACTTACATTTAGTCATTTAGCTGACGCTTTTATCCAAAGCGACTTACAAATGAGGACAAGGAAGAAACTTGAATAACAATCAGAATGTAATAGGGTAGATGTAGTGATAGTAGGTTTGAGGACTACAAATAAGTTGGAATACAAATCCCAGGAGTCTGGGTACTATAAAAAGGAAATCAAATTTTTGGCCTTCCTCTTTGTGGTAATGTGCTAAACACCATGTGCCAAACATAAGAAGTCTGTGTGATATGTTTGGATGCATTGCTTTGTGAGGAGATGTATAGTAAATTGTGGAGATGATGCATGGTTGCCGTTTACTTTTATTGAACACATTGGTGGCTTAACAATGGGTTTTAATAGATGACTTTACATGTTATATTGTGACAAAGTGGCTTGAAGTCAGCGTGAGATTTTTTTTGGTTATTTGTTTGATTTCTTTCTTTTTTGCTTTGTTTTGTGTTGTTTGTTTTCTTTGTTTGCACTAAGGAACAGTGGGGTTTCCATTGTTGTATATACGGTTAACTCTGTTAAGGTGAAAGGAAGTAATATTGTATTGGTTTGAGTGATATGTGAATAATCTTAAAACCTATGACAATGTCCTGTGAAGAATGGAAAGACACTTTGCAACAATACTTGAAATTTAGCTGAGGTGCGTCTCAAATCTCTTGATCATTGCTGAGATGTTTCTACACCTTCATTGGCATACACCTGTGATAAATTAAGTTGTTTGGATGCAGATTTGAAAAAGGCACACACCTTTCTATGAAAGGCTTTAGCTGCTAGTGCATATTAAGGCAAAAAGCAAACTATGAGGTCAAACTGCCTGTAGAGCTCAAAGACAGGATTGTTACAAGGCACAGATCTAAGGAGGGCTATAAAAATTACTCTTGCATTGAAGGTTCCCAAGAGCACAGCAGAAGGACAACCATCACTGCAGCCCTCCACTGATCTGGACATGAAATGAAAGAAATGGGGTTTGCAAAAAAGCACTTGAAGGACTATCTGACTATGAGGAACATGATTCTCTGGTTTAATGAAACCAAGATTAAATTGTTTGTCCTCAATACTAAATGTTATGTGTGGGGGAAACAAGAAACCGCTCATCATCTGCCCAATACCATCCCAACAGTAAAACATGGTGGTGGCAGCATCATGCTGTGAGGGTGTTTATCAGCAGCAGGGACTGGTAGATTGATCATGATTGAGGGAAGGCTTAATGGAGCAAAGAACAGAGATATCCTCAATGAAAACCTGTTTCACAGCGCTCAGGACCTCATACTGTGCCGAAGGCTGACCTTCAATGATCCTAAGCACACATTCAAGACAACATAGAAGTGACTCAGTTGCATCATACCCAAAAAGACTTGACACTGTAACTGCTGTAATTGTAAGTGCTTCAACTAAGTACTAATTAAAGGGTCTGAATACTTGGGGCAGTTCCTTGGCGTAGCACACTGGCGGGAGAGAGGAAGGTGAAGGGCCAGACATTGAGGTAATGACAGCTGTTATATCTTTTGGGGAATAGCAAATATGACACTTACTGTATGTTGACACATTGTTATATTGGCTTGCAATTTCCATCGCTAAACCTGATTTTTTTTGTTGTTGTAAAACAGTTTCTTTGAGGGTTGTTGGTTTAAGCAGCTTAAAGCTGGTGCTGAGCTCTTGATTGAACAACAAGTAAGCTGGCGACATTTTGGCAGTTTCGTGCGGAGTACTGCGATAGCACAGCAAGAAGTAATGAAGACATTGATGGAATGTGCCTTGCCCCATCAAAGCTTACAAAGCATGTTTTATGGTCTGTACGAACCATTCTGCTAGCCCATTTGTTGCAGGATGGTAGGGCGATGACTTGATATGTTGCACCCCATGTGCATTTCTACCCCCAGTAGAAATGTGGCCATCTTGTGCGATACAAATTGACAAACTGCACTGGTGGTCCAACTCTACTGAAAATTTCTTCCAACTTCTCAATTGTCTTGTCAGCTGAGGTAGGTTTCATGATCCACTTCAGGCCACTTACTATGTGCATCAATGACAACCAACAGTATTTTGTCTTCAACTGGGTTTGCAAAATCAGCATGAATGTAATGCCATGGTTTCTCTGGATAGTCCCACAGGTGCAGCAGTGCCAGTTGTGATACATTGCGTATGCTCTTACATGACATAAATGTTTTTGCCTTTTCCTCAATTTGGCTGTCCTTCCCCACAGCAGGGAGATGTATGGTTTGAGCTCTAGGTCATCATTCACACCATACCATGACAAAATTCATGACCTTGGACAAGACCGGGTCATTTCGCGTGCCGTTGCGTACTTGCACAGTTGTCACTGGGGCCCTTTTCCACAAACAGTAGAAAATTTCACTTTTGCCTCTTTTACTGGGTCAGTGAGAAGCAATCTGGACAGTCCATGCACATTACCATGCAATTCTGACTTGCATTACATTATGTCGTAGGTGTGAGCAGATAACAACAAAGCCCATGTTGGCATCCTACTAGATGAAATGCCATGGACGTCCCATCAGTGAGGGATAATCACCCAAAACCACATACAATGGTAGTTTTTGTTTGTTTGTTTGTTTAGTTCAACTGTTACCTGGGTGAGGCCTTTCATGGTCACTTATTCTCCAGTGTATGTTTTAAGTGTCACATCGGGTGGTTTGAGTGGCAGGTGCCTCAGTATTTTGCTATATACTGCATCCAACACCAGCGACACCGCAGCACCAGTGTCAATCACCATTTTCACTGGCTGTGTGGTGACTGTATGCCTTGGTTCCTCCTGTGACAGTGAGCACATGCAAAGGAAGTTCATCGTCAGATGTGTCTGTTACCCTCTTGTTTTCCTGGTCAATGGTGAATACATGTTGCTTTTGTGTCCTTCTGAATGTTGTTTTCTGCTGCATTTTCCCTTTTCCTGTCTTATAGTCAGGGGTGCACATAACTAGTACGCAGGTACGCATATGCGCCAAAAATCTGGAATGCGTTATGTCACTTGAGTTATTACGCGCCTTTGCGTACTTGACCGTTACATTATCAACACCACTTTCTTATCTAACATTACACATGTTGCTTGCCAACAACTAGATGTCCAAAAAACAACAGACATTAAGCAGCTTCTTTGGTGTTTCGCCACCTACAAAGAAATGCCAACCTGAACCGGAGCCGAAGAAAAGACTTTTTTCGGAAAGTGGCTCAAAGATGTGCCGTGGCTTGAAGCTAACGATGAGCGCACTAAATATGGTGCAAGATTTGCTGCTCACATCCACATATAGCAGACAAAACAGGTGGGTTTTATAAAGGCTCAAAGAATTTCAACCGTCCTTTATTTGACAAACATGAAAAGAGCAAGGAGCACATAAATGTGGCACAACGTCGGTATGTACAACGGCATTGTGCTAAAACTCTGGCAACTTGCAGCAGTTGAAGACTCCCTTGTGCACATTCTGTGCACCGCACACACACTGGAGAATTGCGCATAATCAGCTGATCGCAACGCTCCTTACTGTGAGACATTTAATCGCTCTGTGATCGAGCTGCTGCAGTTTTATTTACAAGAAGGTGGAGCTAAAAAAAACTGCTGCAGTGAAGAAGCTGTGTGAAGAAAATGGGATCTCCTTTGTGAAACTGGGTAAGATGGTCTGCATGGAGGCATGAAACACTGTTAAAAATATCAAGGCTATTGCCAGCCATTAAAATGCAACTGGCTACGAGTGATAACTGTGACTGCACAGAGCTTTTTTAGTGCTTTCTGTTAAACATGCTTGACATTGGCAACATTTTGAAGACCACATCCATTAGGTTTCAGAAGGAAAAGCTGACAATTGGAAAATGTAAGGATGAACTCATGGTGGCCATTGGACAGTTCACACTTCTGCTTGATGGTGAAGTCCACTACAGGGCACACACTGTTTCTAATGCTGATGCTGACAAAGACAAGACAAACTTACTCAGGGGGTTAATTGAAGAGTTTGAAATCAGATATGACTCCCTCAAGTCATGTGATCATTTCTTAGTATTCGATCCTTTAACATGGTCTCAGGAAATGCAAGACCTCCACAGTTTTGGAAACACAACAGTTTGCAGTGTTCTCAAGAAATATGAGGCCACCTTGCAACTTGACAAAGACACCACTGTGACAGAATGGATGCGCTTAAAGCAGGCAGGAAAACGCCTGGGAGACTCTTCTGTGTATGACTTGGTCCAAATAGTAAATACAAGTGACCCAGATGCTTACTCCAACATCAACAAGGTGGTTAAGCTGTCTCTTACACTGCCTTTACGCAGTGCAGCTTGTGAGACAGGATTCTCACATCTTAACATAATAAAAAACAAGTACAGATCTTGTCTGTCACATGCTCGTCTCTCAGCCCTGATTTACATTCACCTGTCAAAGCAGACCACAGAGACATTTGACCAAAAGCCAGCTGTTGACCTGTGGATGGAGACATCTAATCGGAGGCTTAACCAAGGACAGGGAGGTGCATCTGCAGCATCTTCATCATCTACCATGCAGGAAGCTGAAGCAGAGGACAGTGGGAGTGACACTAAGGAGGACAGTGAGGAAGACTGCGCTTATTAAGACCACGCCACATATGGGTGAGTATCAAACATCATCTCCTGATACTCACCTGAGTAACTCATTAAAAAAGTTATGTGCACCCCTGCTTATAGTCTATAGTCCTGTCTACATGCACACTCTATGTGTCCTTTATTTTTACAACTGCAGCACTCCGTATCCTTATACCAGCATGTGACAGGTGAGTGCCCAGTCTTATCACAGCGGAAACATGGGTCTTTTTTTCAGTTTGTTTTCCAGTCTCCATTTTATACACTTTACTGTTTGAGCTCAGTTGCTAAGATTAATTTGCAGCCAATTCCATAGACACGCTCAGTTCAATTGCTCTTTGAAGTGTGAGGTTGCTCTCAGTTAAGAGTCTTTTCTGTATGCCCTCACAGCGGAGTCCGCACACTAATCTGTCCCGAAGTGTGTTGTTTAGTACATCACCAAATTCGCAATGTTCAGCTAATTTTTTAGCACTGCCACAAACATTGTCACAGTTTCTCCTTCAAGCTGATTTCGGACCCATATTGCTGAACACTGATGCCGTTTTTTTCTGTTCTCTGTCATTAACAATCAGTTCTGTCACTTAGCCTATCTGAATCATTGTCTGTCCTCCCCTTTTCGTTATGATGTGGATTAGCAGCAGGGTCACATTTTTTTTCTAGTGATTTCACCATCAAGCTGCTTTGCTTCCGCATCGTCATAACACATGCAGAATAATTTAATCCCCGTTGCCACTTGGGAAATGAATGGCATATAGCAAATATAATACACTGAAATAGCATGACTGTTTGCTTCACTTTGTTTTGTGTATATCAACTCTAACTGGAACACGTCCGGAAACAACGTAACAGTGCATTCTGGGAGATGTTAAAAAACTGTTAACAGAAACAAAAACAGCAGGGTCACACCAGGAGGGAGATGAGCAGGGAAGGAGAGCAGCTAAAAAAACAGAAGTCTAAGATAAAGCTTGTGGACAGGACAAGACTAGACTTAAGCAGTCAGAAGGCTAGACAATGATCTGACACAAGAACAAGAGGGAACTATAAAGGTGAGATAACAAGGGAACAGTAGTAAAGGACATAAGCTAATTGAGGTAACATGGGGCTAGAGCTAACAGGGTAACAAGGAGCACAACATGAGGGTGAGTAAATAATTCATGTGAAATGTAATTTTGATATTTGGCATGTAATCCAACAAAGCCATTTGTACCATTCTTTTGTCACTTTGTAACTGCGTGTAAATCTTTTTAATTACTTAATGCCTAAAGCCATGATTTACACAAGAATAGGTGATCTCATCTTTTATTTTATATTTTTAACTAGAAGGAAAAACACAAACGTTTCAGCTTGAAGTCTTTTTCAGTGCATTAGAACATTCCGTTTCTCCACCCACTTTTTAAATTGTTGATTTCACTGACATTACCATTTAGCCAATGTTAAGTCTCTAAAAACATACACCACAACCAAGCTCAACCATATACAGCACAATTTTCCACTCACATTAATAAATCACAATTTTAGGCTGTGACAGTGATGTGAATAAAAGAGGGTCCATTTACACAATACAATGAATGCAATAATTTATCAATCACTAACATAAACAGTAACAATTAAGCAAATTTTATCAAAATTCATCATAATGGAAGATACAATGAGTTGTGTCATCAGAAATACATTGTCATAAAAAAATCATTGATCTTTACATTTTAAATACTGAAAATACAAAATTACTACAAAATACTAAGATAATGAAAATCATAGATTCAGCCAGTTTTTTTTCATTAGAGGAAAACAGAGAAGTCTAATTCTGTAATGAGGGATCAGAAGTGTGCGGATCCATATGCAATAGTTTAATATTATTACAAATTAAATCATAAGACAGAATTAGAATCGTAAAGCAGGCAATGGTCATAGGCAGGCGGTGAGCAATCGTAATCAAAATACAGACAGAAGGTCGGGGCAGGCAGATATCAATCAAAAAAACCACAAAACAGACAAATCCAAATAGGCAGGCGGCAAGAATCACAGGTCGAACACACAAAAGGCAAAACATGTCACAGGGAAAAACGCTCAGATTTGTTACCATTGGCAAACAAGACTTCGCACTGAGTCAATGAAACCATGCAGTTTATAAACGCTAAGGCTAATGATCTTCAGGTGCTTCTTCCAGGTCTGATTAGTGGGCGGAGGCTCATGGGAAATGTAGTTCGAAACCAGGACGCTCAGTATTCTGGAGACAGTTCTCTCTGCTGCCGCGCTGGATAGGAGGCTGGAGCCTTCACTGTAACAGAGCCCCCAACCCCCCCCCTCCGCAAGCGGCTCCTGACACAAACCTGTCAATGTCGGGTTCTTCTACATGGTCGAGGGGCCGGTGATTCCTGTGAAATTCTTCCGTCAACATTGGGTCCAGGATTGACCCACGACCACTCCTCTGGACCCGACGTCTGGAGTCCAGCAGAGTGCTGACTCGGTAAGCCTCCTCACCATCTATCATCAGGGGGTTGGCCTGTTCACCGGGTGCTTCCTCAGGCTCTCTCTCCCGGGTGACAGCAGGTTTGAGCAGTGACATGTGGAAAGTGGGAGAAATTCAGTAATTAGGTGGGAGTCTTAAACAAAATGAAACAGGAGTAACTTGTCTAATTATTTGAAATGGACCAACGTACCTGGGGCTTAACTTGTGACAGGGAAGTCTCAAACGAAGATCTCTTGTAGAGAGCCATACCCACTGACCCGGAGAATACGGACCGTTGTAAATGAGTGTGGGCTCTTTCTCAGGTTTCCTCACTCCACTTCTTCTCCAACTTCACATACAGGCTATGTTGTAGTAGACGTTGTAACACTGCTCTGACCTGCGAAATATGTTCCTTCATGGTTCAAGAATAAATCAAAATATCATCGAGTCTGACGTGTGTAACCCTCACTGCCTAGGGGGTGTCCATCTAGCGCCTTCACTGTTAAGGCACAATGAAGCTCGGATAAGGGGATATGGTGGTTAGTAGCAAATTCATATGACAAAATTCCCTGCTGCTCCTGAGTCGATAAGAGCTAAAGTCTCTAGGGTTTGATCTGTTGTTGTTATAGTTACAGGCAGAGTAATTGAATTTAGTAAAGGTGATGAAATATTTGTAGCACTCACCAATCGTCGACTTGATTGCGGTCTGACTGGACAAGATGCTCTTAAATGGCCTGCTTGATCACAATACAGACAGAGGTAATTATCTAGATGACGAGATCGTTCCTCTGAAGATATATGTGAGGAATTGAGCTGCATCGGTTCCTCAGAAGTATTCTAATGTAAATAGAACAAGCTCCTGTTGACTGGAGCTTGTTCTGCGGGTGCGCAAAAGATTATCGATTTGAATTGTGAGATTAATAAATTGGTTCAAATCTCTTCCCTCATTACGACAGGCCAACTCGGATTGCAGCTCGTGATTCAAACCTCTGCGAAGTCTCTTAAGAGTATCCTCGACCCAGTCTGTTTGAGCTGCCAGTGTGCGAAAGGTAAGCGCATACTCAGCAGCGGTAGATTTTCC
The DNA here is from genome assembly GCA_036877575.1 of Botia almorhae. NCBI lineage: Eukaryota > Metazoa > Chordata > Actinopteri > Cypriniformes > Botiidae > Botia > Botia almorhae. The sequence goes on along the minus strand of JAZGTJ010007968.1, from coordinate 7,918 downwards.
CAGATTTATTACAAATTCCTTGTCACTAACATTTAAAGATTTTAGATGCAAGTTTATAGATACTAAATGCTTCCCTATTATATTATTATATTATTACAAACTCTCTGTGATCCTACAACTTCCTCTATACTTAGGGGAATAGATTTTAAATGTTTGATGTTATTTCAGCATGGAAAGCAACCTTGCATACTTTTTTCATGCAAAATCCGAATTTATGAACATATCTGATATGACCATCTTTGTTGTCAACATCTTATACTTGTACGTTCTGAGGAGTTGGTTCGGGAAAACAAAGGTGGGAAAGGTGGGATGTAACCCCACGTAATTCTTGGTAATTAGAAAGTTCTTGCTGCAATACCCTAACTATCTGTCTGGGAGGGGAACATGCTCAATAGCTGATTTGTCTAGAGGAGCCTGTACCTGCCCCAGTCTCATGGTATTGGAAACCATGCAATTGAAATGCAGAGGACGGTGTGCAAACTGAATTCTGTAACTCAAGGAGTTCACAACTCGTCAAACAAAGAATGTACCCATTAGAGTTATGAAGCGCAACGCTGAGTGTAGGTTTTGATTATTTCTATTTATTAACTTTCTGGAAACCCACTAAGTCGGAATCTTTGAAAAAATGTTTAGCCTGTTTATTGTGCTGCTATTACATTTTAATCTACACAGTTGACTAATTAGTTAACTTTGTTTTAAAGGGACTGGATGATAACTGTCTACTGCTAATATTTTATTTTTGTCTGAAGGTTTCGAAATACTACTGCTTGTATCTATCTATCTATCTATCTATCTATCTATCTATCTATCTATCTATCTATCTGTCAGAGTACTCTGGCACTCTCCTCTCTCGCTGACACTCTCCTCTCTCTCTGCTGACACTGGTATAGATAAAAAGTTGTTACAAACAAATTGTTACGGTGGAGGCTCCAGCCTCCTCTTCAGCGCGTGCTCTCCGTGAACCATCTCCCGAATACTGATCCCCGAACTACATTTCCCATGAGCACCCTCGGTCTGATTACCCGGAAGCAACACCTGTTCATCATCAACCCTCATGTATTTAAGCTGAACTCTCACGCGAACTAGTCGCGAAGTCTTGTTTGCCTCAGTGACAATTCTAAGCATTTATTCCCTTGTGATTTACTGCCTTGTTGTGTTTGACCTTGCCTGTTTATTGGATTTTGATTATCGCTGCCTGCCCTTTGGATTTTGCCTGTCTATCGTTTTGTGAATGATCTCTGCCTGCCTCGACCTCTGCCTGTTTAACGTTTTTGATTGTATGCTGCCTGCCTTGAACCATTGCCTGCTAACGTTTTGTGAGTTTGTCTTTATCCTTATTAAATAATTGCAAATGGATCTGAATGTCTTTGACTCCTCGTTACACAAATACAGCCTTGTCTCAATTTCATTGCTGTTTATTGTCCATAAACATTTACACATAAACACTATTCACTCTACTGTCTCAAATAAATAAGGAACAAAAATACTGCCAGCTGTCTCACTGTTAATGTTGATTAACAAAATAATGTTCTCGATTTCAATAAAGCAATGTATCGGAGACATTTTAAAAAGATGAAAATTTTTAGCTCAACAGGGAAACATCAAAAACTAGCATAAAGATCTGCTATTAGTGTACTATTTGTCTTAGCCAGTGTGCACAATGTGTAAACTAGCTGTTTTGACCATCTTATGGTAACACTAAGATGTTATAATGTGACAGCTAACTACACCTGCGCTTATAAATGTAACTCACGTAGTCGCAGAGCAAAGCAAGATTATTTTATTGCTGTGTTGTGTTATTACCACAATTTGTTTTTTGTTCAGTTTTATCAAGCGGTATCTACACTTATTTTATAGCCTAAGTGTTTTAAAAGCACTTCTCCCTCATTTCTCTTCCTTTCCTTATCCTTTTCACTGTGTGTCTGTCTGATGGGTCTGTTTCTTTTTCACAGTTTTTTGCGCCTTTCTTGCCCTTCTCCATCTCTCTTTGACTATTTGAACAGTTGCACACTGACGCTGCACACTTGCACAGAACTCAAAAGGGGAGTTGTTTAAAGATGTGATTGGGCCAGCCCAATGTCAATTAAGAAAAGAACCAATGGGCTGCTGATCAAATGTCTCATGGACCGGACTGTCTGGAAAAAAAATGATGCTGACTTTTTGACAAATACATACACAAAGACCCCAGTGCCATCAATGAATTAAGCAGATAAAATAATGTGCCACCAATCTACACGTTTTGTGGGCCAATCAGACAAAAATAGTATGAGATATATCAGCCCAAAAAGTACATCTGCCCACGGGGAAAATGCACGGTTTGCCAGATGGCCAGTCCGACCCTGGATTCCAGTAATTGTGAAACTGTTGTTAAAGCTTATTAAATGTGACTATAGGCACAGCTGTCAGCAGCCTTGGCCCTGAATCATTTGATGCTTTAAAATCATACATATAACAAGTATTGTTGTACTCTTTATATTTTTAAAAAACAGTTACTTTTAAGGGAAGTCGACACTGCATCATGAGTTGGGAGTGAAGCATGCTAGGTCAGCTCTGGAGGGAGCTGGCTGCCCTCAGTGTGAGTTGCTTTCACTGAGGATGCTTTGCTCTAACCTGACTTTCCAATCCTGATGGAAGCCAGACAGCTATGGCTGCACTCATGCTGCCTTTTCTCTTGTGCTCTCTGCCAAATCAGATGAGCTTGAGTTGGCTTCAGAAACCTGCTCTGCGGTTTCTTCTGAGTTTGTTGCTGAACTCATGCTGTCAGGGTCGGATGATAATCTGATGACTGGCAGCCAGGCAGATCCTGAGGCAAATCATCCTACTTCATCTACTTCATTTCATAAGCATTTGAGGATTGAGGTTATTTCACATGCTGTTTAGAAGCCTTGAGTGGCCAGATGAACAGCAGAAATTATTACATCCAAGTTGGATGGTAAATTTTTCTTGTCCAACTGAGAGCAGCCTTTCTGCCATAATCTTCTGTTCTTTTCTGACCTTCATACGATAAGTCTTCTAAAAAAACTATATTTAGCTCATGTTTTTTTTCCCTTGGCCACTTATAAGTATTCATCCATCGTTGGGCTTCATGAGCATGGATATGGGGCGATGCAGAAAAGACCCTGATTTCTCACCTTGGATCCTACTCTAGGGGCACAATGCTGACACAGGATTCTTATGATGGATGTCTCTCTCATGGGCTGGGGTGTGAACTAGACCAGACTATTCCTAAGGTGCCGGTTATAGCCAGTCACCAAGTGGTGCTTTAGGCCTTCTGTTCTTTACCGCATGAGTTGCTGGAACAGGAAAGGCTTCACTTGTTGTGTCCAGTCAGAGCTGTGTATAACTATGTCCACTGCCAAAGTCAGTGGGGTAATACCTCTCAGCTCCTAGTCTATTTTGTTGGCTGCAACTGAGGTGATATGGTCACCAAACAGTGCTTATCTCACTGGATCACAGATGCTATTATTGGTATTAGGGTCCATTCTACCAAACGTGTAGCATTATCTAAGGGACAGTCTAGAGAGTCACTTCTAAGTAATGTTTGTGCTGTGGCAGGCTGGTCTTCTCTGCACAGATTCATTAGATTTTACAGCTTGGATTCAACTCAACCCTAGGGGCTCAGGTCCTCTTGGGTTGACAGTCCCTCAGTCTGCTCCTGATGTTCTCTGTGCCAGTGTTTCACAGCATCTGGGGAAGGCCTTTCTTTAATGTGGTGTAATGGGCATTAAAGTTCCACATAGTGCCCTGACACAGCGTCAAATTCTCTTGAAGGGAATATCTCAGGTTATGTATGTAACCCGGTTCCCTGAGACAGGGAACGAGTGTTGTCACACTTTAGTCATGCCTGCACAGCCTTCCTTCAGGCTTAGAATCTGCTTAGAATCGATGTATTTCTTGGGCACCTTTTATGATTATGTGTTATCAGTTGTCTTTTATCATGTCGTGTTCTGGCTTGACAGACCGTAGCGCGTGCCCTGTGCCAGGTAAAGGCCCCTTACCTGATGTATAAAGACCCCTGTATGCGCTACCTATCCTCAGTTGACATTCGCTTCTCGCGACTTCTGGTTTATTGTGACAGCTCGCTGGTTCAGACTTCAGTAGAGTCTACAGGAGGACATATCCTTGGATCAGTTTCTGCCAGACGTGACTGTCTTTCTCACCAGGTTAGCCATCTATTTTTCTGCAAGCATCCCACACTTGCTGTCTTCTTCAGGCTGCCGGCCTTCGTCCCGGCCACTTGTGGTGTCCTTATCGCCGCAAGGGATACCCATCCTTTCTGTGTCTTGTTTGCATGGGCCTCAAACACTCTAGAATCCATCAATTTCCCCAACAACTGTAACCATTGCCTGGCTCTCCTGGCTAAACTTTGCCGCAGACTTAAGGTGGCCACAACACAGAGCGTCAAGTTGGGTCTATCCGTGTGGCTGGGGACCTCCTAACCCCTCTCCTTCTGAACCGAAATGCAAGCAGCCGGCCTGATGCTCAGTGAGAGGGGGTTTTAAGTCCTATTTCACTCGCTGCCAGCCTTGTGGACTCTTATTCCCCCGTTCAAGAAGCGAAGGACTTCTGTTCACGGGGTCAGCCCTCCCCCACCCGTGGGTGCCCACCCAGTTTTCAGAAGGGCTTCCCTTTTCTCTGTGTTGCCCAGTGTTTTTCACATTTAAGTGAGAGAACGTGCACAAGCAGTGTCACCACACACTCTCTTGCGCTCAATTCATCAAAACGACTGGTTCATACCAGTCGATCTGCAGGATGCTTTTTTCCACATGAGCATTTATCCTCCGCACAGGAAATTCTTTAGTTTTGCCTACCAGGGTGTATGTTACAAATTCACAGTTGTCCTTGCTTTCTCTGAGCCTCTTAGTGTTCTGTCTGTGTGCTGAGGCAGGTTTAGCCTTGTTGAGAATATAAACTCCCATTGTCCTATGTTCTTTTTGCTACGGAACGAGGACGCGCCTCTCGGCGTGGACGCACTAGCCCATCCGTGGCCTCACGTCAGGCACATGCAGGGGGGGGTGGAGGGTGCTTTAGCACCTGCCCTTTTGGCCACTAGAGATCAAAGTGCCCTTTTGTTAAAATGATATTTTGAAAAATGTATGCAAGTAACAAATTCGCGACCACGAGCGGGGGGAGGGGGGCGCCGGGAAGGAGTCACAGCGAGTGGGGGGAGGGGGCGTGGCGCGCAGTTACAGCAAGTGGGGGAAGGGGGCGTGGCCTTTTTATACTTTGAGCACCTGCCCCTTTAAAGGTCTCTGCACGGCCCTGCCTCACGTGCTGCTCTACACTCTGCCCCCCCCCTTTGCCTGATAACTCCCACTTTAGCCAGGGTGAGAGAACAGGTCCTGACTCTGATTCTCTGATAGCACCCAGGTGGCCCAAAGCTCAATAGCTAACAGAGATTATACCTCTGCTGTATGCTCAACCATGGCCCCTCGTGTTACGCACAGACCTCATGTCCAAAGCGAATGGGAAAATTTACCACCCACATCCAGACGGGTGGTTCTTTGGGCCTGGCCCGTGACAGGGCAAATTTAAACACATTGGGTCTTCCCTCACAGGTTATCACCACTTATCAGAATGCTAGGGCCTCTTCCACACACTGTCTGTATGACTGTAAGTGGCTTGTATTTTAGAGGTGGTGTGATAGGTCATCAGCTAATTTCATATCAGTGCTCGGTCTGTGATAAATTGTGCTTTTTTTATGACCTTATATATAATGGCAAAATCTTATTTACTAATAAGGTCTACTTAGCGGTTATTGCCGCATGTCATGTCAGGTTTGATGGCACAACGGTGGGGCAACACCCCCTTATTCGCAAATCATGAAGGGTGCTTGCCGTTGAAGAGCTGTGCCTCAGTGGGACCTCTCTATGGTGCTGGAGGCTTTGTCACAACAGCCCTTTGAGCCTTTGGAAAGCATTTCCCCTAAACTTCTGTCATTTAAGACAGCTCTTCTCCTTACCTTGGAATCTGCCAAGCGTGTCAGCGATTTGCATGCACTCTCTGTTCATTTCTCGTACTCTAAATTCTCTCTGTGGAGATAAAGTTTTTCTCAGGCCCAACCCGGCCTTTATGCCTAAATGCTTTCCAGCATTCACGTGTGAGATGATTGAGCTGTCCGCTTTTCACCCACCTCCTTCATCGAAGGCTGAATGCTCTTTGTCCTGTACGTGCCCTGCGGGTTTATATTGACAGGACCAGTTCCTTTAGAAGGAGTTACCAGCTCTTTATATCTTGCTACCCCCCCCCCCCACACACACACAGGGAATCCCATTTCTGATCCAATTTTTGGTCCATATCTCCCATAGGTGGATCTTAAACACTAAATGATGAAAGAGAACAATAGGCTACTGTCTATAACCCCGGTTCTCTGAAACCTTGAGTGGAAAGATTCACCAAGCCTGCCCCGCTTGCAGCATGTGAAGCGAATATGCTCACTGAAGATAGGTGGTGCATGCAGGGGTCTTTATGCATCAGGTAAGGAGGCGGGCCATTACCTGTCATAGGGCACACGCTACTGTCTGTCAAGCCAGACTTGGTGCAATTGGATGCTTCTGCAGAGGTGAGGTCAGATGCCCTTCCCATAACCTATTGACAGTAACCTATTGTTTTAAATGCATACTAATATTGCTAATAATAACTAATATTGGAATTTTGTACAATTTAATTTACAGTAGGGTTTAATTAAAAAACTAACTCATAGTAATCAGGGCCAACCTGGTCTTGTGTCAGTTTCGTGATCATTCAGTTTACCAGTTGGCAAGACCATAAGATGATTCACAAGTGGGCTTGTACAAAACATATGAACTCCATTGAGATAATTTATCCACCAACCAAACCAACCAACCAGCCAGCCAGCCAAACTGCACAATACAAATCAGCACCTGTTCACATTTCAGCAATGCATTCTTCCTAAGCTCAAGCATAATTTCAAACCTACCATGATATTAATATCAGATCTGTCAAAAGGTTAATAAATTATTACTACAACACTTGTAGTAATAGAAAGAGAGAGAAAGAGAGATAAAGAGTGGTCGTCCAGACTACACTTGTATGCATATTTAATTCTGAGGTGGTAGCATACATACATACAAGTAAACCAACCATTTATCCTTCAAAAACAAAGGCTGTCATTAAGATTTTTAACAGAGAGTGTGTGTGAGGGGGAGAGAGAGAAAGAGAGAGAGAGAGAGAGAGAGGGTCCTACTAGAAGGCACATGCATCATATTAGTAAGAGCTGATGGCTTTTAGGGCTTTTAATATTCAATGTAAAAGCTTGCTTAAACACAGCCCACATACTGTGGGTTTATTATAATATAAAAAGAAACGTCCCTTTTTCAGGACTTTGTATTTCAACAATAATGTTGTAAAAATCCAAGTAACTTTACAGACCTTCATTGTAAAGGGTTTAAACAATGTTTACCATGCATGTTCAATTAACCATAATCAATTAATTAACATGCACCTGTGGAATGGTCGTTAAGACCTTAACAGCTTACAGAAAGTAGGCATTTAAGGTCACAGTTCTAAAAACGCAGGACACTAAAGAGACTTGTCTACCGACTGTGAAAAACACCCAAAGAAAGATGCCCAGGGTCCCTGCTGATGTGGCTAGGGCAATAAATTGCCATGTCCGCACTGTGAGACGCCTAAGACAGCACTACAGGGAGACAGGAAGGACAGCTGATCATCCTCGCAGTGGAAGACCACGTGTAACAACACCTGCACAGAATCGGTACATCCGAATATCACACCTGCGTGACAGGTACAGGATGGCCACAACAACTGCCCGAGTCACACCAGGAACACACAATTCCTCCATCAGTGCTCAGACTGTCCGCAATAGGCTGAGAGAGGCTGGACTGAGGGCTTGTAGGCCTGTTGTAAGGCAGGTCCTTACCAGACATCACCAGCAACA
>JAZGTJ010007967.1:0-21856 GCA_036877575.1 Botia almorhae | reverse complement strand
CATAGATACCCAGCGCACTTTATAATCGGTTACACGACTTAAAAGCTTCAGCGTTTGTCATATTTATTCAGTGCTAGACGTTTCTGAAAGTTAGTGTTCCAAAACACATCGTGGATGATGGATACTTGAAATCTGGAAGACGGTTATTACAGCTGTTCAAATCACCATCAACATTGGGTAATGAGTGCAATTAGTCTGATATTTACCTTCACTGAACTACATTTTTCTACTCCCTTAGGGAATAAAAAAGTGACTATTTTTTGTCCAAAAATGAAACTCATTTAGTGCTGATTTTCTAGTTATGAATGCTCTCCTTATGCTAAGAATCTCACTGTTTTCCTTTTCTGTGTGTGATTAGGTCTCCTGCAAGAGAGTTTCATAGAGGAACCAGATGGCTTGGTGTCTGTGAATCTTCTGGTGGTGTCTGCAGTTTCTGCGTTTGCCACTGGGGCGGCGCTGTCAGGGCTGATGGTGTGTTGGATAATGAGTCTCAAGCACCGCCAGCGATCCAGGGGAGGTGGGCCTGGCTTGGGGAATCGCCGCAAGGGGGACAAGGAGCAGAGCATGCTGGGACACGGTCGTAGTGGCTCTGTGATCAGCGTGGCACGAATCAGTGGCGGAGATCGACCTCGCTCACAAGTAGAGAATCTGTTCTCCAATGGCTGGCCGAAGTCTGGAGACATAGACCCAGGACTTCCTACTCCTGAGCAGACTCCTCTACAGCAAAAACGGCCCACCCCCAACGTTCACCTCACAGACTGCGATTGGGAACAGACCCATGCTTTCCTCACTCAAACAGGGACGCCCTGCCCAGCTAACTCTGCAGTCATATACCTGAGCTCTAAATACCTGCAGGGTGGTCGGCAAGAGGGATCAGGCGACGTTCCCCCTCATTCAGAGCGCCAACGCTATCTCATCCTCTCCCACCCGCCCAGTCAGCGGGAGCAGGGTGGGCGATTGTCTGCCCCAACAACCCACAACTCCGCTGGCGAATACAACTATCCAGCCACCCCTCAGGACTCCCCCGACCGCAGAAGAGTGGTGTCGGCTCCAGCCACTCAGACGGACTACGGCGAGCACCTGCGCTGGTCCCGTGACGGGCTAAACTTTAATAGCAACAACGCGACCCCTTCCGGCCACCACCCCTATCCAATTCAGCCGCGTACCAATGCAGCGTTAATCCGACCAAGCCACCACACCCAACGGGGGCTCAGTGAGCTACAAGATGTGAGCCACCTGCTGGTGAGAAGTGTAAATGAACGGAACCCTAATGGACAGTGAGTAGTCCGGGCCTGTTCACACCCTTCAGAATCGAATCACCCCAAAACAGACTCACAAGACTCACTCTCCTTTTGTAATCCTGCCCTACCTGTCCTCACTCACTGCCATCCAGTGTCTTTAAAATTCCCCACCAGTGGCTGGGCTCCAGGACTGCAGATGTGACAAATCGGCCAGACATCACATGAGTGAGAGAGAACAGGAGTGTTAATGGTGTTGAAGCTGTAGTCCTCAAGGCTGCTCATCCAGCCTGTGGCACGACGCCGCTTAGCACGTTAGCACATTAGCGGCTTCTGTCTCGCCCTGTCTAATAAAATGGAAGGATTGCTTAGGAATTACAGGGAGGTGTTGGGAGATGGGAGAAGAAATGCTAAATAATCATAATCCTGCACACGGCGACGTTGACTGTTTAGCAAACAGAAGTAGTCGCGGATTTTCTTTATTTGTAACCTCGCGCCCCGTGAGCCATTCTGGATCGGATTCGTTTTGTTTTCACCTTTCACTTGCTTTACCTTTGTGCCTGTGATATACAGGCAACTGCCCCGGGCCTCTGAAGAGAAGCTCAATCTCCCATAGGTTTGGTTGCGTGCGTGTGTGAGCGTGTGAGCTACGCCAAAACTGGGTTTAGCCGGAAAAAAATGTGCTAATCGCCCAGTGTTAATGTGAACACAAAAACCCACGCGGTCGAGCGACACTGGAGTTTCATTAATAAATCTGATGTCAACTGACTGACTCCCCCAAACCCACTATTAGGTGTCAGGAAGCAATCAAGAAAACAGCCATGTGACTTTATCTACAGACCTTTGTGCTGTTATATCAGATGTGATTGAAGTGAGTGAAGGACAGCGTTAGCCAAAAGTCATGGATCAATCACAGAGTGTTGCTGTCGATTAAATGAGCAGAGAAGCACTGTGGAAATGACTCTATTGTGTGTACAGGAAATGTTGTTGGGTGGACCCATTTATTTAGTTTTTCTATATATATATTCTATATATACATATATATATAATATGGTTTCCAAACCTAAGAAGGTTATTGGTGTTTTTTATTGTTTTTTGTGTGCCTACAAGAAAGCAAAAGATTGATCATTGATCATTCTCTCTATGTCTCTCTCTCTCTCTCTCTCTCTCTCTCTCTCTGTATACCCAGCTAACAATTTTAGGTTGTAAGAACATTCCCCTAACGTTTCCATTAAGCATAAAAAACATAAAAGTTATTTTGAATGTTCTAGGAACATTCAAAATGGGAACGTTCACAAAGGACATTGCAATAACATTATTGCTTGTTTATCAGAACGTTCCCTGTTAGCTGGGTGTAAAATGTTTGAAAAAATATGTCGCGTTTTATTTTTTTAATCGAAGTCCATTGAAGAGAAGCACTGAAACACTTTCTCTTTCACTTGGCTCGATTTTCTTCTCTCTGCAGTCCATTGACTAGAATGTGAGCTCGGTTGTCTGGGCCGCGCTGGGCCGCTGGGGAGCTGCATTCAGAGTGTATCTGTGACACTGAGACTCTTTGTGCAGCCCAGCCAGAGAAGACCATCCCAACAACAAATAGCCGTTAAGAGTCATGGCCTCACAGAGGCCCGAGCCATCAGCCCAGCCTAGGAGAATGTCAATGAGATGCCAGACAGATCGGGCCCCTCTGGGTCCCCACTCACTGCCGGCCCTCAGAAACCACACAGAATCACGGGGCAGATGAATACAATGTTACATTTAGATGGAAAGCAAAAAAATCAAGCCCACCGAGCTGCCAGTGGCCCTGTGCCCACTTCAGCCATTGTTCCGCTTCCTCTGGCTCTCTTTGGATTGATGTTTGTTTGTTTCAGGGTTGTAAACCCCACGGGAGGCATGAAAGAAACAGTGAACTATTCCATTCATTCACCTCTCACTGAACGACGTTATCTCTGCTTTCTACCCCAGGGCCTCCCATAACTCACCTGGCATTACACCAATGTCTCCACCAGAGGTCAGTAATGCGCATTAAGGAGCGAGATGGGTTGTGTACTCAATTCTCGGTGTCATGAGAGGGTTCGACATGTCATCATCTAGTGTTTGATGATAAGGCTATGCGTGCAACACGCAACAACACCTTAAAATTCCAACATGAAAAACATGTCTCTGTTTGAAAACAGGCTGCGTTCCAAATGAGAAGTCTGGCGTGGTGTTGATAGAGAGCATGTTCTTTTTTCAATGCAAGGATGAAAGCGGTGAAGCAGAAGACTAAAGAGATTAATGAAGTGTATCTTTTATAGGTTTAAGTGCCAATGCACCACTGAGTTCCAAGCAACGGCTCGGTATGTAATTACTTTACACGTTTAGCAGTACTGACTGTTTATTTAAAACTCTTGCCACTGTTTAACTCGTTCGCCCTCAATCTGAAGCTCGCAGCACCCCAAACACACACGGATCCATAGACAGACACTTAAGTGAGGCCCACCTGCCCAGCCATGCATGCTCGTGCCCTCTCTTCATCTCAGGAGCTTTCTCACTCCGCTGAGCGATTAGGCGATACATGCGTGATTACACTAAGTCTGTCTTGGCCTAATAAGGCCTAGAGATGATCATGAGAGATGTGGACGTGCAGAAATGCAGTCACCCACTTGCTTACTCACAGTTCTTTAAAGCCTGGTTTTAGAAAGCAATTACATTAGATGTGGGCAGTAAAACCCCAGGCAACAAAAAAATAACGCAAGGCATCAAAACGAGACAAGCGGCGCATCCAAGCGCATCTTCTTGTCTTGGATTTGACCGCATCTCTTACTGCAATATTCCCAAGAATAGTCTCGAACAAACAACAAACAAACACCAAACGAAAGCGACTCGATTGGTACAGTTTTATTTACAGTTGTTTGTATATCGCAGAGCACCACCTGGATTACTCAAAAAAAAAAAACTGAGTAAAAAAAGAAGGAAGAATTTCAAGCCAGTGAAACAGAGTTAATTTGTGCTCCAGCTCTATAAAATTTGTTCCCGGGAAAAGAACATAAGTTGTTTCACTGTTTTCCTGTGTTGTAACTCTCATAAATAGAGCAGGTCGTAAAAACTCTGCGTTCGTTTTGTTTAGACAGAAATATATCTAGCGTGTTTTATAAATCTCACTACTCTCCATCTTCCAATTAAAATGCTGTCTGTGGACAGCGTGAGGACGTGCTGGAGGCAGCCTCATTGTCAGAAGGGCTGGTTTTCTGTTTTCGTTTTGTCTTTAAAAGCCCTGAGATTTTTACATGCCCCCAGCCACAAACTGCCAGAACTAATGGGCCACCCGAAACGAGACGATTCAAACAGAAAAGAAATGGTTTGTTTTGACATGACATGCTTTCGCTCTGCAAAATCTGACATCTGACAACAAGCACAAATGGAGTCTGCATTTTTGTAAAGTTGTAGAGAATATATTAGCCAGTACTGATATCTTCATTTTTATATTTGTTTGTTGGTTTGTTTGTTTGTTTTCGTGGTAATGTTTTAGGTTGGTTTATGATTTTGTGCAAGTGATTTATTTTGCTCTCTGGTGTGTGAATTATTTTAATTATGATGACAATGAAAACGATTTCGCTCCGACTGTGACCTGAATTTCAGTGTTTGATCCTAATTCATGAACTGTGCAAAGTCTTTCTCAACAATCGGAGATGTTTCTTCCGAAGGAACGAGAAGAAGAAAAAAAATCACTTACTGTGATGGACTTCTGACCTGTCTCGCACCGGAGGCTGTTCGTGTTACTGGGCCCATTGTCATAAAATGACAAGCCGTGTCCCTTTCAGTGTACATAATTATTTCAGTGCTTAAATGTAATTTAAGTGAACTATCTGCATGAACACAGCCTCGGTCCCAGTCCACAGAGGTAGTGTGTACTTCTACACTACATGCTGCTGTGTGCCCTAATATTCTCCACCAATCAGACAGTCACATGCATGCTTTCAAAACCAACAGCACAAATGAACACACAAGGACAAAAACGCATACCGACACACATATTTTTGCATTTGAAAAATCACTGTCCTCAGTTCTGACTGTCATTGAGCATGGAAACGGTGCGCTCTGTTTTCATCATTTCCTGTTCTAATAAACCTTAAAGAACCAGAACTGGGTTTTCTTGTGTCATTTCTGTCGCCCTGTCACATTTGATGTGTTTTACCTCACTGAAAATTATGAGACCTCTAAAAATGATAAAGTGGATAATGTGAGGTTGGTTTACAACCCTGAGTCAAAACTGACCTTTAAGCAGCGTTATTTTAGATAGCAACCCTATTTGTGCCCTTTAACCCTTCACTTTGTGTAGGAAACAGACCAGGAGGGCAAAAGTGGTGACAGAATTTTCATTTTTGGGGAACTGTCTCTTTAAATGCTACATATTCCGTTTCTTCCCAGCTAGAGGCTATTTAGCTGCTTTAATCAAATATGAACTGTAAACCCGAGGAATTAATGTGCTGGTATACAGTTCCTTATGTTTTTGTGCGGTTTGTATTCATTCAGATGTAAAACGCAATAACTGTTCCGAGATCAGCTCTCATCACTTCAATGGTTCTTTATACCATTATGTTCTCTCTTTTGTTATGGCACCGCAGGGCAATTTGTGGTCTGCGAGTAACATAACCAGCATGATTACTGAATAGTAAAACTGTACTTGTAAAAATGCCAGAAACCTTGTAATGAATCTGAACCTCATCTTCTCCGTTTTATTTTATTTCCAGCCTTGAAGGCTTATGAATATTTATATCTGATCACTCCGTGCCAGACAAATTCATGTTACCTCGTCGGGATCTGGCATGGAAGTGGAATTTTAATGAGTTCACCGTGTCTCAGGAGTAACTAAGGGAAGGTCAGCGGAATAAATCCTTTTGTTGGTGATGTTTATGTGCAAGATGGTCGGGATGTAAACACACACGAGCTCAAAACCGAAGACTATACCCAGCTAGCAATTTTAGCTTGTAAGAACGTTTCCATGAGTAACTACAACGTTATAAACGTTTAAAACATACAGTTTGGACGTTGTATTAACGTTAGCTTGCTTATATTCAAACTTTATTAGTTCTGTAACTTTTAAAACGTTCCGCTAACCACTTAAGAATAATGTTTTTGATTATATGATATATATATATATATAACATTAACAAACGTTCTAGTAACGTCACTGCACTGTTTCGGTAACTCGGAGAACTTTTATATAACGTTGCTGGGATAGTCGTCCAGTAAATTACTAAAGTAGCCGAACAGCAAAAAATGATGGTCAAAATAATGTCGTTTAGGCTCCAGATGTCTGACATATCATACAAGGTGATTAGTGCTAAGTTACATGTCTAAACCTGATGGATTTTTTGTGCATTAGTGTGACGAGAGAAATCGTGTGCAAGACAGGTGCAGATGTTAGTGGAATCCACACGGGGGCAGTATTATCAAGAATACCCCACTCAAAGGTTGCAATTAATAGGCAGGACTCAATAGTTTAGATTGTCACCCCCTACACCCAAGCTAATGCTAATGTCACAGCTAGCATTTATGCAATTGGTTTAGTAATTACAGTATTTTCTGGCTAAAACTTTGGTTTGCTATTTTTTATGATAGTTTTCAAATTGCTTGCTGTTTAACGGATGTTTTGCGTTTCATAATCGTTTCCCCTCTTTAAAATCATCTAAAAAGAGTATAATCTGTTTAATGGTACCTGAGGGTTACTTTTGGACGTGTTGTCAAAATGTTTTCAATTAACTGTATCCTTTTTTATCGGGCAATGACGAATAAAATGTTACGCGTTGCTATAACGACAGTGGCTAACCAGCGGCTAACTTTCAGGCACGTTGATGTGTAAACAGGGGAACGTGTTACTTAACAGAGATCATTGAGTTAGACAGAGAGAACACTGTGTTCATTTCGACAGGAAACAGCCCCGAGAGTAATTAATCTAATTGTAAGTACAATAATCTGTAATTAAAAGAAATCCAGTCGGGCACAGATACACAGAGCACCTGAAGTGGGCCTTCCTCAGTGTACACTTGATGTGATATGCGTGTCATTAAAGAAACAGTGAACTATTCATTCAATGTATAGAAAGTATACATTGTGTAGTACACGCAGTGAAAAAGGGATTTAAAGCGTTCATTACAAAGTCACATGTTCCCCCTAAACGTATAAACTTCGATAACCTCATTGCAGTTAATATTGTTTAGAGAAGCATAAAGAAGGTACTAGAACTGGAGAAAAAGTGGTTGTGTAAGAATACCACAGAAAATTACTCCATATTTTCGAAAACACTGACTGACGCACGGACTTTGTCTGAAACATGACGTGGAGGACCGCAGGGCCTCTGGTTTTGTGCAGTTGAACGCGCTGATTGGAGGGCACCGTGTTGTCATGGATACAAAGGTCAAGGGTCAGTCTATAATAGAGATGAGAGTGGATTGAGATGGTATATTCACACATACCCTCTCCAAACAGAACTTAGCCATTTGAAAAGGTATCTGTTTTTTTCCCCCCCGAGACATCTATTTGAATTGAGCTTCTATTTGAACACACACATACAGCTTTGTGTATACAAGCTTTCAGGCTCGTGTGTGGCTGGTGACATGACTAGCCGCTAGCACGGTGCTTTTATAAGAGGAAACTGATAATCAGTATTAGTAGTTATCTTTTATCATGATACATATGACCTCATTTGAAAGTGTAAAACAAAAGTACATTTGTACATTACATTATTACAATATACATACATTTATACTTGGGTGTGTGTACAGTATCCATTACAACCTAATCACAGCAAGACATACGAAGGCCTTATACATACTAAAGATAAACTCAGTTGTTGCCTTAAAACTCAAGGCATAGTTCACCCAAAAAGTATCATTTTCCCATCATTTCCTCACCTTCATGTCATTCCAAACCTGTTTGACGTTTTTGCTTCTAAAGAACTCAAGCAGTACTCGAGTAACCTACTCAAGTGGGTTACCGAAGTACTTCAAACAACTGTGGCACCCATTGACTCAAAACCACAATGTACACGAAACCACCGAAACATTTCTCAAAATATCTTTTGTGTTTTCACAGGAAAAAGGACACAGGCTTGGAATGACATGAGGATGGACAAATTAAACATTTTGGGTGAACTATCCCTTTAAGTGCTTAATCCCATTCTGTACATGCACATTTACAGGAGTAATAATGAAACTACATTAATGAGCGGGAGATTTTTGCTCCTTACCTATGTCATCATTTCTATATCGGCGTAATATCCATTACAAACCTGTGAGTGGTTTTATCTTATTAGTGAAATTTAAGGTTTGATTAATCGCAAATGTATAACAGTAACCAGTTCAATGTTCTTCCGTCATGTCGTTAACTTCATTATGAGAAACAAAAGACAGAGTGAGGAATCTCTTTCTATATTCAATTTAAGGTACGATGAAAAGTCACTGTTAATCAATTATTGAGCCTCTGTGTGACACAGCAGAAACAGGAGCCAAAAGGTTTAATCTCAGATGTTGTTAAGGTGTCAATTGGGGTCACTTTATCCTCCTTTTCATCCCAGAGATGAGATTCTGTCAGATCTGGGTCAGACATCTTCCAGGATTTGCTCTTCTGGTATTAGTTACATAAAAAGCCAGAACCTCAGAATCAGGTTTCACCAGAACGGTGAATGCATGACGACAATGCATTGTCTTCCACATCGTGATTGACATACATTGTCATACAATAAGCATGCAGGTACAGACCTCTGACCTACACCCTATTAAGGGTGCGTAAGAGTTTTCAAATTAGGGAGCACTGCATCACCAGGGTCATGGGTTCAATTCTCAGGGAACATATGCAGTATGAATATACATATACTTGGAAATTATTTAAGGACAAAAGTATCTGCTGGATGAATAAAAACGCATTCTTAACATCCGGGTAACGTTCCCTTTGTAGTTATTTGAACGTCATCGGAATGTATGGAAAATATTGCACGGCATGTCAATCATCTCTGCCCTTCAGTGTAAATAAAAAAGATCAAGCAGACGGTTTCAGAAACGTTCTTAGTGCAACAAACGTGTGTCTGACTAAAAATGTTAAACTAAAAACACACTTTTTGTATCTGGTCATGTTTACTGCATTATGTTACGTGGAACTTGAGGAAAAAACAGCTCATCTTCTGTTTAAAGGGAAGTCAAGAGGTTTCTTTGTCTGTGCACTTTTCTTAACCTTCATTGACCCATTTTAGGAAACCCGAGTCTCTTGATGCTGATATTTACTTTATTAGTGGGATGTGGGCATCATGACCCTGGCAGGAGAGAGGGCACCTCACAGAACCTATCTATCATCTGTTTGGTATTGTCAACTTTATCATAATGTGTTCAATTAAATTTATATGAGCATACGTTTGGCAAATGCTCATCTCCATAGCAACTTACAGTGTTTTCAAGGTGTGCGTTTTATGAGTTTATGTGCTCCCAGGAAATCAAACCCTTGACCCTGCTCTTGTTAGCACAGTTGCTAACATGTTTAGCTGCAGGAATTCGGTGTGCATTTTATGATAAACATTTTTTCACTCCAGTCTTTATCTCCTTGTTTGTCTTATTTTTACTGTTAGGTATAAATAGTCAGCATGTAAATCTTAGTTTATTACAACGGTGAAAAACAATGCTAGTAACCACAACATCACACTTGACTGTGTGTTAACAATCACAAGTGCTGATCACAAGACAGTCCACAACCTCAAGATTTTTCTAAGCATATATACAGTGCTTGTTTTGTTGCTCTTGTTTTGACTACCTCCAGGTTTACTGCGCTTGAATATGTTTATACAGTAAAAATCACGCTGTGAAAATGTCATATTTATGGAATCATAACAATCACCTCAGAGCTTTGTCTTTCTTGAGATAATTGTGTGTGATTGTGAATGTGATTGCTGTGTGTTTTACAGGGACCTTTAATTTAGCTTTATATAACAGTAGGTCCTTTGGAGCAACACATGTTTTGCAATGCTTTTGCGCAACACACTTTTAAAGGGACAGTTCACCCAAAAATATAAATTAAGTCATCATTTAGTTCCCCTCATGTAATTCAAAACCTGCATGACTTTCTTTCATAAACATCTAACCCAGCCAAATCCTTTTAGGTTGTGAAAGCTTTTCCCTAACATTTGCATTAAGTAACAAAATGTTTAAAACAGTTTTTAAAAGAAATGTTTAAAAAATTTTGACATTGTATTAACATTTTTGCTTGGTTATAAGAACACTATTTTTTTTACTTTCTGTAGCGTTTTTAAAATGTTCCACAAACTATTTAAGAATACATTTTTGATGTATGATATATACTGTCAAAAAAGCTCCAAAAATGTTACTGCAAGAACTTTTGTGATAACTTTGAGAGAATTTTTAGAGAATGTTAGCCAACGTCTGAGAACAGCTCGGGGAAGAAGATATTCAATCAGAAAATCTATGGCGGTCTCTTTTGTACAATGAAAGTGGATTTAGAAAAGAGAATGTTGCAAAATTGCCCACAAAGCACCATAAAAACAGCCCGTATGACTAGTTCACTACATTTATTTTATCGGTGACCTGCGCCTTTAAGAAAGTAATTTAAGCTGCAGTGATGTTTTCTGAAAATGCATCAAATGCATGATTCAGAGACTTTATGCGCATACATTGATTTCACATTTGCGACACTTTCATGTTCTCTCGCGTTCCTCTCACCCCAGAGACAGTGAAGACACTGTGTGTCTATGTCTTAATTCTTCCCCATATGGCTCAAGATCTCAGTAAGCTATAATGTTGCTGCACCTAATTAAATATCACCGTGTGGATTATTTTTAGCTCGCAGAGGAACACACTGACGCACAGATGGGATTGACTCCCAGGAAATTACATATCGCTCCAGTATTTAATTCGTGGTTGTTTAAGCTCAAATGGCCGCGTTTTAGCTTAAGAACAAACTGTTAGATCTGGTGCAACGTGGGTAAATGAACTGAGAGCTGTGCTCGTGCTTTGATCTGCCGGATGTGTGTTAATCAATTGGTTGCATTTAAAAATGGCGGTGGCTGACGCAGCGGCCATTGCAGTGGAAAATGCAATAGATCCTTCAGCTGTCGCCCGGACATCAGCCCTGCAGATAATTGTCAGGAGTAAATAGGATATTCTGACCCACTTCCAAGATGTGACACTTTAGTTTCTGTGCCCGCACCCGACTGTTTGTGAGCACATAGCCGTGTTTTTGTCCTTGCTTGCATCTGTACCGTATATGCTTGTGTGTGTTCATAAATGTGCGCACATGGTTCCCGGGTTGTGTTTTCCTTTTCCCCTAAGTAGGTCATAGCCACCTTCAGCATTTTCCTGGACCTCCATTGCGCTCTCTCTCAATTCGTCTCTGCGCTTCTGTCGCGCCCGTGAAGCCTGGCTAATCTTTCCAGCCACTACATACCAAAACTGCACTTTCCAGGCAAGAGGGAAAAAACAGACACAGAAAAGTTTTTCCTACTTGTTTCCATTCCTGGCATGGTTAACCATCAACAGATTTTTGCTTGTTGATGTAAACCACACTTTTTTATTTTTGCCCAGTCTCTCATTTACTGTCTGCTTTGCCGTCCTTTTTCAATGGAAACAGAAGGACTGGCCAGGAAAATTGACACAAATTGATAATGGATGTGATTTCTAGTTATTATTAGGTCGTGTGGCGTTTTATTAACTATCCACAGATGAATCTGACTGAGAGGCTTATATAAATCAATACAAATTATGGGGCAGGAACACAGTATTTAGTTATAAATCTTTGTTTTGTTTCTTTTTATCTGTCAACAGACCTGTTTTCTAAAGTTAACAGGGTAAACAAAGCTCACAAAAGGTGACTGGATGTAACTTCAAATGCTTCAAAGTTTGTAACAATGTGTAATGGAGGAGCCATGCGTGGTAGATGAATACTAATGATGTTTACGCAGCTTAGCCTGTGAGCTGAGTATGCAAAGAATGGATAAGCTTCTGTTATGTAAGCCAGAGTGTGTTGTGCCCAGAGTCACCACTAGAGGTCTCTAATTCCCCATTTTTCAGTCAGACGTAAACAAACAAAGAAAAGGGCCTTTTATGGTAAAAATACACATTTTCAGATGATGAAAGTCTCTTTTTTAATATACTATTAAGTATTGTTACCTAAATAATTGTGTTTAAACGCTTATGATTTTTAAAAGACTTCGTGCTTTTTCTATACGGCTTTCTCTTGCATGTTTCTCTGAGGGCGCAGGCAATTTCTTTTCACCCAATGTAATGTTCCCACTCAGCCAAACAACTATTACATTGTAAATAATATGGAAATGATTGGAACCCCGTGATTTTAAAGCTCAAGCACAAATAACCACAAACACAATTACACGACCACAGCCTTTATCCTTTCAGCTTTCCTAAGAGGATTATTATGTACATTCATCTTTTCAAATAAATAATGACGGATGAGTGAATAGAGGGGGGGAGAACGATTGTTGTGCAAGAAAATGGCAAACGTATGACCAGAGAAAAAGGGACGAAATGTAATTACCAGTTTCTCAGGATGGGGCCGAACACAGAGGATGGAGGGAAATAAATGACTGAATAAATGAAGGAAGTTTATTGCTTTGTGATAAGGGATGAAAGGGGAATGAGACACAAAGAGATGGAGTTGCACAGAGAGCGTGTCCCACGCTGCCTCTAGGCATCATGGTAAAGAGGGAGAGATAGTGGAACTAGGCCACAGTGGACTGCAGGAGTAAAGCTTAAGAGGGAAGGAAAGTTACTTCGTTTCTCTTTTATTTATTTCAGAAATCATTTACCCTTCAGCCTGACGTCTCTGCCTGGAATCTACTTTGATCTGTAAATTATTGTGCACATTGAATATTGTGCCAAGACTGTAAATTCCTTGATTGTCTTTGTTTATCCGTGTGTAAACAAGACAGTTTAACAATTTCATGCGTATGCAAACCAGCGCATCTGTTTGTCTGTCCAGCATCGCTGTTGCAGATGACAAAGGGTGGAAAAGGTGTGAGTCATCAGAAGTGTGGGTTTGTTTGTTTGTGTGTGTGTGATTTTCAAAAGTAGGACAGTGATGGTTGATGTTGAATGTCATGCTGATTCATAACAGACAAACAAAAAATCGTTGTCATGTTAACGATGGTCCGTGCGCCCACCTATCGTGATTGTTAAGCTATCACTTCAGCTTCAGCTGAAACGACTGGGTTGCATTGAGCCCGCAACGTAAGCTTTGCTACCCCGTCTAACAGGGAACGTTCTCAGAATGTTGGCTAATGTTCTCTCTGAGTTTTGCCAAAGTTATCCAAAAATGTTCTTGCAGTAGCATTAGTAGACCTTTTTAACATTATATATCATATATATCAAAAATGTCATTCTTAAGGCGTTAGTGGGATGATTTAAAAACGTTACAGAATTAAAAAATGTTTGAATAATGTTCAAGCAATAATGTTAATAAAATGCCTAAAAAGGACATTTCTAGAACATTCAAAATAACATTTTAACAGTTTTGTTACGTTAGAGAAACGTTCTTACAAACCTCAAATTGTTAGCTGGGTAGGCATGAAATCACAATTGTTGTACTTAATATATATAATATATAAAACATTTCACATTGACATATTTGGCAGATGCTTTTATCCAAAGTGACAAAGTACATTTAACTTATACATTTTATCAGTGCGTGTGTGTTCCCTGGGAATCAAGCCTACAACCTTTTGCGCCGCTAACACAATGCCCTAACAGTTCAGCTACAGGAAATTCTACCTTTGTAACTCAACATCAACAAATAAAATAATGTACTATAATGCTTTTAAAATACAAGGTCGTTTATCGTACATATAAAATGGCATCTCTTTACGTGACAGCTTTTCACTGTAGCAACAGGCATGTAGAGGGTGTGTTTGGGCTGGCATTCTATTTGTGAGCGGTATGCTTGACCTTTGTTCAATTGGCATTGTTCAGAAGCGGAGATAAACTTCGTTTTTAGGGCGTGACTCTGCGGGTAAACAATCGCCAATATCTTCCTTTAAGGCATCTGAGGGCAGAGACTTTTTGATAACAGTGACCATTTCAAAGGCAATTATTCCAAAACAATGTCGCATTTACAGGAACTGATTCCCACACCAAAGGCAATATAATTTTTTACATATCAGATAGCAGATAACAGATATCACCTGTCACGACAGATGCAGACGGCGGGTCGCATGAGGAAGTTGTATGTAAAACTGCAGGAAAGCAGGAGATGAAAAGAGGAATAAATGAGTGAGAGTGTGAACACATGGCTGAGTGAGATGGCTGACCTTCACTGGAGGTGATTCATTGAAGACGGTGCTGGCAAACAATGCCACTGGTTGCCATGACAGCAGGTGACAGGAAGACATAAGTCATCCTCCCTCACGCACGCATTTAAAGAAACGTAACTCTTCTGCGTCCTTCGAATTGTTTCCGCAACAAAATATGTATCCTACATATTTTTTATTGTTTTTAAGATGATAAGATTTGGGATTACTCATATTGTTTGCATTGTTCTTATGTGCTATCCCCTTTCATATTTAAGCTTCTATACAAATGTTTCGATAACCACAGAAGTAAAATGAGAAGTTAGTCACAGCTCGTATTTTCACCCACCGCCAAACGGATGCGAACTAGTTATTTACAGAAGATGTGTTCACCAAAGCAGGGTAGCCGCCATAGCAACGGTAAAGCACCTTGAGCGCTTTCAGTCGCGATTGTTTATCACTTTAAGATATTTAATTCAATTCACACTTGGATACCGTTTTTGCCAATACTACATATAATTTCAAAGCTGTTTTACAGTTAAATAAAACTGTACATTGTCAAACAAATGTGCTCTAAATAATTTTAGAATTTTACAGGTCTAAAATAGTACAGATTATGCGAATGGATAATCTTGTGTATGCATTTAAGCAGAAGTAATGAACATCCCAAGACCTCGCAGAGGCCGGTATCATCTCTACACAGTGTTGGGTCATCTAAAGTCATCTTAAGATGCTGGATCCAAACTAGAGCGGGCCTAATCTGTAACCATCCCTGAGGTATCCCGAGGTAGAAACGGGCGGCAAATAGAGATTAATTAGCGTTTGTAATAATACTAGCACAAGATAAACGTTAGCATTTTATCTGATGTATTGGAATACAAGGTTAGGCCAATTATATGAACGCTTGGCTAGAAAGATCTCAGTCTGAGATCTGGATTTTTTTCCATCTAGATTTGAATTGGGCGAGTGTTTGAGCCTCAAACAGTGTCAGGAAGGCAATTCCAGAGTTTACACATATCTGCACACTGCTGCTTTCCTTGAAAATATTCAACAGAAGTTCCTCTAAAGTCAACCCTACATGTCATTATATAAATCGCAAACTGGATATAGTTACACTGCGTCTGATTTTTCTGCCTCATTGTGACGTTTTAGCTTCTGACGTTTTGTAAATCCACTGCGGATGCCATTTGCGGCTGTCTGTCTGTCAGAAAATGATTTCAGACAGCTTGTGTTTACTGGAATGAGTAATATATGTCTGTTGGGCAAAAACTGAAATCCACAAATTATTTTTTCCAAGTTAGTATAAGCAGTGTGTGACATTTGTTGAAGATGCCCCGAAGAGGCATCCTGAGATTAAGATAATTATATGTGCTGCTCATTAGTTTTAATTAAGACACTCAAGAAAAGTATGAAAACGATCCAATGCTTCGTATTTGGCAAATGAGCGATAAGATAATATAAGATAATATTCTGGATAATTAGAGATGACTCAAGACAGACTCATGGCTTTATGTGTTTATCCGTACCAAACAAAATGTCCAGACGACTCGACTTTGACCATCTGGGGAGAGGCTGCCCATGGAAACCATGAGCAACAGAAACTTTTAACAGGCCGAGCGCGTGTGAGCGCTAGTTTGGAATAAATAATGATTACAGTTAATTCCAGCGCTTGTAGAAGCAACATTTACTCTTAAAAATAAATGTTCTTAGTTGCTTCTTTGTCAGGGTGTGTTTTTCCTGTTAGAGCCTTTTACCCAGCTAACAGTTCTAGCTTGTAAGAACGTTTCCTGCAAGTACCAGAAAAGTCAAAATGTTATTTTTAAAAAAAAACAACAACATTCAATGTCCAGTTTTTTAGACGTTGTATGTTATTGCTTGGTTATAAGAACGTTCTTCAAACATTTTTAATTCTGGAGCATTTTTTAAATGTTCCACTAACAATTTGGGAATAACGTTTTTGATTTTGTGATATAATATATAACGTTACAAATGTTCCACTAACACAATTGCAAGAGCGGTGTTGATCAACGCGAAAGAACGTTTAGAGAACGTTAGCCAACGTTCCGAGAACACTCCCTGTTGGCAGAGTTTAGACTTATATAAAGGTAAGAAAATGGTTCTTGTAACCTTTCACCTACAGGTTGTTTTTAAAGGGAACCAAAAGGATCTTGTACGCCACCACTGTGAGAACCCATTTTCTGTGTGTTTTTTTCCTATAATATAATAGCATTTGCTTTATATAACGTCATTGAATAATGGGGATTTTAGGCCCCTGGGTGCAGCTTACTTGTGGAGAGGAGAAAAGAACAGAACATGAAAGAGGTAGAGAATGTGGGATGGAGGAGAGGATGGGCAGAGTAAAACAGGATTACACCCTCGCAGAGAGAAAGAGAGGGATTATCTCGACTCAGAACGAGAAGAGGAGTCAGCGGATTAACAGATAACCCACGAGGAGTGCTGAGGGGATTATGGTGATGAGAGCTGGATTCTACCATAATCCCCTCTGAAAATACAACATTTTATCTGCTGCCAAACACACAGAGGAGAGGAGCGTTGATTATTAATGTATTCTTCCATAACCTCATCATCTCTGTTACCTTTCCCGAAATTCATTGGCCATTAGATCACAGGTCTCACTGTAACTTTCCTGTGATGTTTTCCAGCCGCGTTTAATATCAACAGCCCTTCATTGACGGTCTCATGTGCCTCCATCTAATGTATCACCCTCCACCCCTAAAGTCTAAGTCTAATTTTGGAGGCTGCGGTTATATAAGGCAGATGGTCAGAAGGTCAGTGATACGTGCGCATGTGTGACAGAGATGTGAGGAAGAAAACAGAGCGTTGGTGAGGGGGGTTCTTTTGTAGCAAAACCGTCTCTTATCTGGGCAAAAATATTCAGGGCCTGAAGCTAGGTAAAGGAAGAGACTCTAAAACAGGAAGGGAGATCTGAAAAGAAGAATAATAAAACAGGAAGCAATGCTCACCGAGGGGAAATGTTGCGAATGCTCATATATTTACTTCTAGGGACGTCTGTTATGACAACGCTACACAAACAGCGAAACAAAGGCTGATTTTCCCTGTGCTTTGTAAAACAAAGGAAAATCCATTTAATGCGTGGAAAACCGTTTAAAGAAAAAACCGAACAAAGACAGAGAAAGGATGAAATAAGAAACAGAGAGGAGGAATAACATAATTCATAATGTCAGCAGGTTTATAAATTTAGTAAAAGAACAGTAAACATCTCACAGCTCCACGCTAAACTCGAACTAATATAAAGGGGTGAAGTCTAAAAAAAGATAAGGCGCGAAAGAGATTAGGAGGGAAGAGATAACTCGGCCGAGCAGGAGCGAGTGACAAAGCTTTCTCTCAGCTTTGTGTTTCCGCTGCTCCACTAACCTACTTACTATAATCTCTCCCCATTTCATAATGGAGTGTCCCAGGTTACATCATATCCCTTCTGTCTTCCACACACTCGCACACGTCCTGTTATTTTTATTCCCCACATAGTTGTTGTCGAAAGCATCCTGAAGTAAAATCGTTATATCAGCTCTGTACCTGTTTTTAATAACAGTCATTATTAAAGGGATAGTTCACCCCAAAATGAAAAGCATTCCATCATTTCCTCACCCTCATGTCATTCCAAACGGTGCGATTTTTTTTCTTCTTCTGTGGAACACAAAAGAAGATATTTTAAGAAATGTCTCAGTGGTTTTGTCTCCATACGACGTATGTCAGTACTGTTTGGTTCCCAACGTACTTCAAAATATCTTTCTTTGTGTTGCTCAGAGGCAAGGAAGTCGTACAGGTTTGGAATGATATAAGAATTGCCATTTTTAGGTGGACTGTCCCTTTAAGACAAACTGGTGTAAACATGTGCACATTTTATTTAGCCTCTCAAAAGATATTTGATCACAGTTTGAGTCACTGCTTCCGTTGTATTATTTTACCTTGTAAACCATTTTGGATAAAAGCCTAATAACGATTAAATGATTATCCTTCTTTACGATTTGGCTGGAACATATTCACACTCTCTATACATTTATAAAACCTCACTGTGCCGATAAACAGGAAATTCGTTACTGTACTTCGTTTCGGTGTAATTTAATAGCAGACACAGGTATAGACCTTAAACGTTTACACAGACTGTGAGAGAAATAAAACACGCATAATATAAACTATATTCGGTCGGCCTGTTCAAAGTCATATAGTTATCAGATGAACACTATTTATGGACCGATTTTGGATTGTTTATTTATCCAATGCTGTGCAAAAAACTGGCAGGAGTCTCGGTAACGGTCACACACAATTGCCTCAATGAGGCAGGAAAGAAATGACGTGATATCTTGTTTCAGGAGATGCTGTGGTGTAATAGCAAACGATTGCAACCGCGGGACTGCGAGAGATTCCCACGATACTGTTGTGGTGACACACTGCCACACTTTCCCACGCGCGCTCGAACCCAGGCGCTCGGATCCTCCTTAAAGCTCGTGCCTGTGTGGTCGTGCACGCGCCGCTGCCTGTAGGCACGAGGCGGGCCGGTGGAGCGAGATCATGTGAGAGTCCACGCGCCGAAAGTAGGTTAGACCACAGAGAGCCACAGACGAGAGGAGAGAGAAAGTGAGGAGCGCATCATTTTTTGTTGTTGTTGCATAGATTACATTGCGCGCTTGTGTGCAGGCAGAAAACAAGACAAGGATGGAGCGGAATTTACTCTGAACGTACTGACATTGAGCGTTGCTTGTTTTTAAAAGGCAGTTCGGTAACTTACGATATTTAGTTTTTTTGTTTTCTTGCAAACAGCACTTTTTGGGAGTTTAACGCATTTTACCTTTTATTTCTTACTTTCGGCGTTCAAATGTGCAGGAGTTGTGTTATATTTCGCAGATAATATAGCATCAAAATGAGAGGTGAGTTTTTGTTATTTTGTTTTAAGTATGTAAAATTGTAAACAAAAAACTTGTCTGTTGATAGCAACAAAATGTTTACCATGTGCTTTGTTGTTTTTGTTGCACGAACCGCGCAAAGTCTGGTGAAGTACAGCAGCAGCGAGCGCGCATAAACACAAGCGTGAGATAATCTGCAACTGTTGCGTGTTTGTAACACACGTCATGTGTTTCTTCACTGCTTCGATGCTTTCTCGAGAGTCGAGCGTTACGAAAATATACAATAAGCGCAAGTCATAAACTTTCTATATTGTTGTTTGGTTTTGTGTCTGCTTGCAAGCGTGGAAGGGCAGCGTCGAGCGCGTCAAGTAGGAAACGTCTCGCGTGTAATTACTGTTAACGGCCGCTAAGCGAGAGCATTATGTAAGAAGAACGCAACGTGTTTGGAATACGTAAAAGCATGTTTTTTTCGCTGTATTTATCTGAACAGCTTGAAAGATTTGTGGAAAGTTCATATACACATTTATAGTCTTGCGCGAAGTTGTTTTCAATTTATTTTTCTTTGGTCACGAACCTAAGAACTAAACCGCCATGTTGATCTTGAGGTCCGGTGAATTTTCGTGCTTTTGCGTGACAGCTGCTGTCATGCAGCCGATCACCAGATTCAGGGAATTATCATATGAATTTCGGTAGGTTATGGGTGGTTGAGGTGCTGGGGTATGGGGTGTCTCTCCTGTGCTGTGCGTGTTGTTGTTTTTCAACAGCATGGCTGCCGGTGTGAGTCTATGCTCCATTGACCTATTTCTCTCATTGAGGATTACACGGCAGATTACAGCACTGAGAAATCAGGAGTGGAATTGAATTTAAGGATCAGTTAATGTTGTTTTTCTGTTAAAATGTCTGTTAAAGTATAACTTTTAGTCTGTGCTAAACCACGGCACGTCCAAAACAGTGTTGCCAAAGGAAATACCGAACTTGCAGCTGAATTTCTGTACGAAGGAAACAGCACCTCTTTCGTTGAGAAGGCGTAACGACGGGTTTTAATCAAGTCTGTGAGATATGAGAATAAAAATTACAATTCGATACAATGATAGGTTTGCCAAAACGAGCTGAAAGCTACTTTTACGTTTTATTTATTTAACTTGATTCTGTTTGTCATGAATTCATGTACCATGCCAACATTACTTTCTGCAATAAGTTTTGAGGTTATATTTATGTTTTTCTTCACTGGCTGTTACAGATACTGAAGTGCCATTTTCTAAGTGCCAAGATGAGGCCTGGAAAACCACATATTTAGTTGCCATGGCAATTAAGTAAATGTTTCTTGACACATCCTATTTTTTTCCCATGTTCTTTAATTGACTAATTTTTTTTACGACCCTCATTAACACTGTATTTTCAGCCGGGTCTGTTTCCTTTGACTGTGGCCCTGAGGTAACTCGTCTGTATGTAGAAGAGTGTAGTCTATGAATTGGTATTGTGACTTTGAGGACTTAAGCAATCAGCCGTCTATAAATGAATGCTGAGAGGCTTAATGAGCTGGCACTTTGACACCTGCCCGTGAAGTTTCCATTCATTTGAACCACGACTTTCGCGGTCACTGAGAAAATGACAAGCCTTCTAAACTGCTGGCGTTTAAAAACGTCTTTCTCAGCACCGATTTAATGTTTTGTGTCTTTATAAGGCGTGATGAAAAGTATGTACTATGTAACACACCTGTGCCGCGTTTAAACCTCTCCTTTATGCAACCCATGCTTATTGTGATATGACACACAATCCTTAACCTATTTTCTTAATGGCTAGGTAATAATATTAATAATGTATAATAATAATCATAATACTAAACACTTTTTTTTTCGCGGTCTGGTATTTGTAGATCAGTCTAAATGTTTGGACAGAATCTAATTTTCTATATAAAAAAAAAATTACTGGGGTTTAAGGTAAATCCTACAGTTGCTTAATCCAGATTTGGTCCAGATAATTAATGCCCATCGAGAGCTACCTTACACTGCCTGTCAGCTCATGTTTTTCAGCTTGGTGTTGTTACTTATACTGCAGAATTACTCAATCTCTCTGTGCATATTTAAAGACTGCTTCTCAGTGTCATTGCATCAGCTCACTTTACTGTTTGTAGGCAGGACATTAAGCAGGGAGGTACAGAAGAAAAACATTACAATTAGACACAACTGCTTAGAAACTAAAAATGTGAAGTGGATGCTCTTGAGCTGCTGTTTGTAAGGGAGATCAAGCAAACGTGTCGGTAAGGGTGCAGAGACGCAGAGGGTTATTAGCCGCGATCCCACGCCTTTTGAATTAGCTGTGCACTTGTATTTAAATAAACAGGACCTTTGGACATTGCCGGATGAAGTTGTTTGATTAGGTGTGATAAGAGGCCAAAGTCTTCGCCTTCGAGATGGGTTTTTCCCCAGCAGTACTCGGTGAAACTGCTGACTGGTGTT
>JAZGTJ010007966.1:0-21856 GCA_036877575.1 Botia almorhae | reverse complement strand
TGTTTTGGGGTTTTCTGAACCCTTATGTGATAAGGTTTGGTTCATTAAAAATGTGTAGGCCAAGCTTGTTTCTTTTTCTTCCATTAGTTGTCTTTTTGTTCTTCAGTTCGTGGACCCCCTCAATGCAGCTGTTTTTCACCCCTCTAGTTCTCCTTTTGTGTGTGTAGGTCTATTATTTCCAAAGTGCACGTCCCTTGTTTTTTGTTTTTTATTACTTATTCCTGCTTAAATGATTAATAGGTTCAATACTGAATAAAAATTGATACCATTTATTATAGATTAACCTTGTTACAAAGAGCTGAAATATTTACAGTTTCTCTCGTGCTCTGTTTTTTCTTTCTCTCGTTTCCCTTTTTTTTTACAAGAGCTCCAAAACTTTACAAGAAAGCAAAGTATGTAATTTACCCCACAGAGACTGTTAGTGCTTATTGGATATTTTGTATCATTACTATAAGGAGTGCAACACACCCGTCTCTGTACCAACCTCACAGCTGAACAACACACGCTCTGAAATAAACCAGTAATCACAATTTCTACACAACCAGGCCAACAAATATTCATAACGTATTGATTTCTGCAAAGTCTAATAAACGGAGAACATGAAAAATCAAAGATAAGAATGCAAGCAAGAGAGCCCATTCCTAATAAACCCCAGAGGTTCTTCTGAAACCAACCACAAAGTTAGTTCTATGACTGTCCTCGGTTTCTACCATGCAGGTAATATTGGTGTGTTACTGATCTCTGGGATCTGTGGTTGTTTGTGTGTGTGTGTGTGTGTATGTGTTTGTGTGTCCTTATTCAAGCTCAGTTTTGGAGGAATCCCTTTGCCTGGTAAGCCTGGGACGTTTCTCCATGAAAACTTCCATGGCTGCATTGAGAACCTCAACTACAATGGCGTCAATGTCATTGACATGGCCAAGAGACGGAAGCCACAGATTTATACAGTGGTAAGGCTGGATGTTTCATTTATTTTTCACCGTAACTGTAAACAAACCTTTTCAATAGTTCCGTCAAATCTGAGAATCAAAAGGCACCTCAGCTGGTGGGTTTGAACGCTGTCGGACTATGAAGGCGCAGTGTTGATGGTTTGTGCTTTATTACTGAAATGCATTTACTTATTCAGCACATAATATAACCCAAAGCAACGCAGAGTGCATTCATTTGATCAGTGTGTGTGTGTTCCATTTATATTGAACCTGTGACCCAGTATGATGTCAGTTGCTTTTGCTTTATCACTCACCGTAGTCTCTGAAGAAGAGTTTGTGTGTCAGTGTTCAGCCAAAGTAGCAGCACTTACTAGCAGTAACTTCTTAACTTTCAATAGCAATAGTTGAATAGATTGCTTGGATGTTTAAAATAGTCATCTAATTAAAATAGTTACATAGTCAAAATAGTTTAGATTTTGTCCTTCTGTGGATTATAAAATGTCATTAAATGCTGTTCATCTGTTCATGCAGTTGAATACGTTTTGTATTTTGTTGTGTTTTTCATTGTATTTTTGTTGTGTTTTAAGTAAGTACAGTTATCTGTAAATTTACGAAAATAAGTTTAAAGCTGTCCTCCATCTACGTATTTGGCAGAAGCTTCCATCCATGGCAATTTACAGTGCATTCCAGCTATAAATTTTTTATCAGTATGTGTGTGTAGGTTAAGCGTGGAAAACTGATAGTTAATTTAAAATGTTTTGTAACTAACCGGTTTCAATGCAGTTAGATACTTTTTGGTTAGTAGCTTGAAGTATAGCTAACTACTTTTTCAAAGTATAGCTTGACTACTGAAGTCGCTTGCAGATTGGCAAACTACAGATTTCAAAGTAGCGGCTTTTCAAAGTGTGCCAAGTTGTATGTGAAGGGGCAGACAAAAGTCGCTGTGTGTCGAACTGTAAAAAAGCTCTTTCCCTAATTAGCAGGCAGTGAAGTGTCTCCTCTTGTCCACCTCCCTCTTCGCAGGTGGTCTGATATTCTATTGTGCTTATTTTAATAGCTTCACCACTTATCACAGAAAGAAGAGAAGCAGTGTTGCGTGGTGGTCTTCATTTTGTCTCGCTTCCACTTACCAGAAGACAAAGTGGCACTTTTGTAGTTTAACCCTTCATTGTGTACCTTGTGCTTCTCTGTTTACTGTTTAATATGCACTAAATAGGCACTGAATGCCCATCATATTTGTATGGCATTTTTGTCCTTTCTTTCATTGTCTTCTCTCTCTTTTTAAGGGGAATGTGACGTTCTCCTGCTCTGAGAGTTCCTCGGTCGCAGTGACGTTCCTCAGTTCTATGGGCAGCTTCCTGGCACTCCCCGCAGATTATGGAACAGAGGATCTCTCCGTACGTCTCCAGTTCCGCACATGGAACCAGGGGGGGCTGCTGTTCTCAGTCCAGCTCTCTGGTGAACCAGACCTCATCAACCTCCACCTGCAGCTCAGCCAGGCCCAGCTGCTTCTCACCCTCTCTGGAGAACAACTTCATTCTGCTCAGGTTTTCAGCGGTGAGATCAAATAGCATTTACATTGCGTTTACATTGGTGCATTCAACATAAACATTCTTTTGCAGTGTATGAGTTCTCTGGGAATCAAACCTTTAACCTTTGCGCTGCTAGCGCAACGCTCAACCTGTTGACCCACAGGAGCACTACAAGCATTGAATTTGTGTGTGAAGATCTCAAAGCATCTAAATGACATCAGAATGTAAAGTTAAATGAAGTGAAAATATTTAAACTGTAAAATCACGTTTGTTGTAAAGTTCGTTGACTGCCTGTGTATTTAATAGCTGGTAAGTGTTCCATCTGCAGGATGAACTGACCATAGTTTTTTAAAATCTGGTCACGAATGGGATCTGTTTCCTGGAACGCTATTCTGATTCAGACTTGACAAGGAATCTGTTTTCTTCTCACTGAAAGCATTGGTGTTTAATAAAGCATATAAAAACTGTCTGTCGTGTCCAACAGTCCAATGCATCATGACCAAGATGAACAATTGTTTAAATGCATATGGGGAAATACACTATATACATGTATGTGGGCTGAGACAAGACATACAAAACAGTTAAACTACTCACAGTAAGAAAAACATCACCAGCGGCCACTGTCGTTTATGTCACTGGAAATCAGTGGCAGCTCTCATTGAAAATGAATGACTTCCAGGCGCTCCGTCACAGCAGATCTCTGTATATGTGAGTGTGGCCATTGAGGCCGGCCATACTGCCTTGTTCTAACATCATCCGCTGTCAACATGAGCCTCTGCTGTCTGTGTTTCAGGTCAGAATTTGAGTGACGGACAGTGGCACTCCATAGCAGTCGAAGTCAAGGGTCAGAAGCTGTCTTTAACTGTCGACAACCAAAAACCAGTCACCATGGAAATCCGTGGCCTTAGCAACAGGGTTGAAAAAACGACCATCTACTTTGGAGGTACGGCATTACAAATAAACAGTTAGTTTACCCTTCCGATTCCTGGAAAGAGTTACTGGCTGTCAAAATGCATTAAAGACTACAAATTCACATTCAGGGACTGTAACATATTTTGATCCTTCATTATTTATTATAAGGCTGTTATCCACAAAGCTCAGTTCAGCTAAACTAGCCTAACCACTCCTGGCAAAAAGCGGTTATTACCCAAAACATTGATTTAAATGCAAGGGGCAATTTTCTTTCCAGCTTCTACCTTATTAAGTCTAACCTCCATCTGCCGAACAATTCCCATATTCCTGATAAAGTACAGGCTCGGCAGGGCGAGACCATTGTTAGGGTCCATTCATTTCACACATATAGCTGTTACTCCCAACAATCTTCCTTTTTCCCGGAGGAGTTTTCTGTTGAGTCCATTCAGGCAGCTCTAAACACATTCAATTACTGTGGAGGATAAATGCGTTTTTCTCTAAAGCTGTAATTCAAATCTCGGACTCAAACTTCCTGTTCCTTAACCGAGACCTTTTAAATCTCTCGTTTCGCTTCTCTTTGAGACAATGCGGTCCTGCTAAGATTTTCTAAGCTGCTTTACTGGAATTCGTCAGAACAGAGATTTGTCTTTCAGCAACTTGGTATTAGTTGCGCTTGTTGTTTTCGATTTACAAAGAGAGTAAGTCGGGTCTTCCATTATTCTAGGCTGCCCTTCATCCCAGAGCGGTTTCATCTGTGAGAACCCCAACAGAGGGTACCAGGGCTGCTTTCGTCTGCTTTTCATCAATAACCATCCTGTGAATTTCCTCCAGGTTCAGCAGGAACGCCCGGGCAACTTCAGTCAGATTAGCTTTGATGTTTGTAGCATTCAAGACAGGTCAGTGTTGTTTGTTTTTACATGAACTGTTAACTTAATTCTTTATTTTAAATGTTTATATATGGCTTAAAAATGTAGTTCAGTGTGATTTTTGTTTTTTAGATGCCTTCCCAGCTAACAATTAACGGTTGTAAGAACGTTTTCGTAACATTTTCATTAAGTAACTAAACCAGTAAAAATGTTATTTTGAACGTTCTAGGAACATCTTGAAAGACTCTAGAATCTAGTCTAGAAATAAGTACAAAGAAAGCAGGAAAAACAGGAACAAGCCCCTAACACTTTTTACGAACAGGAATAATATATAAAACATATACTAATAGTAATAGTAAATAACAGTAATAATAAATATAATATTACTGAAGTAATAAAAAAAGGATCACTGCAACATGTTCATCTCAACAGGTGTTTGCCCAATCTGTGTGAACATGGCGGTCAATGTGTCCAGTCATGGGAGCAGTTTTACTGTGACTGTTCTGGAACAGGATACACAGGAGCCACCTGCCACAACCGTGAGTTACACAGAGATGTCAAACAGCTCAGTGCTGCTGTATTAGTCACTTCACTGCTCTGCAGCACACTAGCGAGTGTCCATTGTCTGATTAATACCTCTCTGTGTGTATAAGACCAAATAAAGAGTAAAAACAAACTACAAACATGGAAAGCAGAATGATTAAGTATATAAGCCAATACATAAGTAATATTATACAACCCAATATTTATCTTTTTTGATATAAAACAAATTAAATTTGCATGTTAGTGAGTCGTTAGTAAGGGATCTAAATGTACATGTTGGTGAGTTTTGTTCAATAGGTCTGTTGCATATGTTCTCTGTCCACAGTCGTAATCAGCCATTCTTGTAACTGTATGCGGCTGTGTAATTTATTTCCCTTAAAGCATATTTATGTTTTTCAAAAGGTGCGTTTTAAAGTAAACCACTGCTTGTCTTTGACGAATCTTTGTCATTAATTAGTCGTGCATAATTAATCACTAGACAGATGCAGTTCTGCTTTTATTAAATCTACTATTATTTGCAACTGTTCACTCACCAATGTATCCATTTAACGCTGGCATCTGTGTCTTATGAGAATATTTGATTAAGCAGTAATGATTGTCGCCAGATCTATTTTTACAGTTCCTTGCCGTAATCAGATTTGTTGAATCAATATGTTGTAATCTGTCACCGCATGCATCGTTTCATCATATGTTTATGACTACGTGTTCTCTGGTGGAGAGCAGGGCACGACGAAGCCCATCTGTTACTTTCATTGAATTAAAAAACCAAGAAGAAGCCGAAAAACATGCTTTCTTTCTCAGCTCCTGCTGTTTGATACACCATCAGCAAAACAACGCAGGCAACACATTAGCTTTCTGCGCTCTACAGAGAACAAGCAGCTCCCAAATAAACACAAATTACTTCTGTTTGCTAAATTAACCATTTGATTGTTTGAAATGGTAATGCTAGGAAACGTTGTTGTTAGGGAAACTTATTCACTCACACTTGTTTTAATTTAAACGCAGTTGTAAGAATGTTTCCATAACATTTCTATTAATTAACGTTATTTTGAAAGTTCTAGGAGAATTTGGAATGTCCCGCTTTTAAGATGTTGTATTAACATTTTTGCCTTTTTATAACGTTATTTAAAACATTTTATTCTGTAAACATTTTTAACACACCCCAATTTTTAACACACGCATTTACGTAAAAACAGCAACATAGAAATTTTACAAATTATTTCCCTCATTTATGTTTTCAGCTATATATGAACGATCCTGTGAGGCCTTCAGGAAAACAGGAAGTCAGTCGGGTGTGTTCACAATCGACCTTGATGGCAGTGGCCCACTAGAGCACACTCAAGTCAACTGCACTGTGGCAGGTACGGTGACAGTGGATTAAACTACATACAGTATTACACATACTCAGCTCTGCACATCTGTAGACATATCAGACACTAACATTCATCATATTTCACATTATTGAATTATGAAACTAACAGCCCAGCAACTCTGGTTTACAAACCTGATTGGGTGTGTGAACAGGTGTGACCGCAGCATGTGTTGGGGAACGCCAGGAGAAATCACACAGCTCATTAAGTGAGTTTAGCATCTTCTCCTGAGGCTGTCTAGTTCAGCAGGTTGGATCAGGGTTGGCCAACCTTCCTTCCAGGGAGCCTCTGGTGAGGTTCAAATCTCACACAAACATCAGCTGGATTCAGCTGGATGGTGTGATATTGCTGTGGTTTGGATGTTTTCATGGCAATATAAGAGAACGACTGCGTTTTAAAACCTAGAAAGCTGTCTACACAGGCAGCTGCCTTCTAATTGTTGTAAACATCATGGAACCTCATAAGTGACACTCAACCTAAAAATAACACTTTTATAAGAGTTGTATTGTTATTATAATTAATTAAATGTAACCTAAGCGATTTATTTATACTCTACATTACTGTTTTGTCTGCTTGTGCCTTTGAACTTTGCTAAAGGTGAAGGTAGCGTAATTAATTTACCCACTCAAAACAGAGCTGTTTATGTACATGAAGGCACAAACTTTTGGGTGGTGAGCTCGCCTTAACCACTTTTGATATAACGGGATATAACCATCTTACCAACACAAGCGGGAGAAAGCAGATGCATCCTCCACTCCTGGCAACAATGCGTCTCTCACATCTGTCAGGATTCATCACCAGTTTCACCCGTCTTGGTGTTTAGCCTCTGACACTTCCCTCCGCGGTCTGCATCCAATGCCGGCTTGATTCATCTCAGCGATGAGACTGTAATACATTATGTCATCACACAGGGAAATTCAGGCTCCATTATGTCAACAGCAGGGGGGAGTTGCAGGTGACGGCAGAAACGATTCAGGGAGCACGTCAGCCCGCAGAGACTGGCAGCGCGTACTAGCCGAAAATGATAGCTCCATTTTTCTTCGTTTCGTAGGCAGCGAGCTTTGGCTTCGAGGTTATTGGAGCAGCAAGCAGAGATGAGAAAAGCAAAGCGCCAAGGAAGCCGTCGTACGCTGTGATCTCCCGCCGCATGTTGGCACGGCTAAGCAGGCTTTATTTGACAAAGTTAGCTTTGATTGAGCTTTAGCCGTCTTGCAAACTTAGATTATTCATCCTGCGTGCGTTAGAAGAGCGCTAATACAAATAGACATTTACTCTCAGGCGTCGGCCTGGCAAGAATGAACGCTGCCAAGATGATCGTTTGAAACCGACCTCAATTACTGACGCTATTAGCTATGCTAATTCTGCAAGACACCGCAAACAGGCACCTTTGGACATCACACGTGGGAATTTCAATTTGCTTTGTGAAAAGTGTTAGTGTGAACTATCTTTCTCTCGTCATTTCACAGTCTCCTAAATGAACGACCTTCTGTTCGCTACTTAATATTCATCAGGTACTCGCGTACGACTTCATCATGCCGCTAATCTCTCATTTTCATTCGCCGGCGCATACGGTCGATTGAGAGCAGGCTCGAAAGGGTTGATGACACACAATAGGAGTCAATGGGGATTTCATTCTGTACTGGATTCTGTTTCTTCACACGTGTGTGTGGTCCTGGTATGTAGTACCACATGTAGTACTGGTATGTAGGAGAAAATGTTCCCACAAGTATAGTAACACCTGTAAATTCTGACCTTTGTTTAGGTCCTTATGAGGAAACAAGCTTAAAAATAATAAAGACTGATCTGCTATCTGAAATAGCAGAATGTTTTCTGTGAGGGTTAGGTGTAGGGGTAGGGTTAGTGTAGGGGGATGGAATATACAATTTGTACAGTATAAAAACCAGTGTGTTAATGGAATGTCCCCATTAAATATGAAAACCCAACGTATGTGTTTTTCTTGCACAGAAGACAAAGTCTGGACAGTGGTGGGTCATGACCACACAAGGCCTATAGACATTCAAGGATCTACTCCACGCAGCCCTTTTGTTCTTATCTTCAGCTACACCATATCGCAGTACCATCTCCGTTCGCTGGTGACCTCCTCAGAACACTGCCAACAGGAAGTGATATATCGCTGCAGGAAGTCACGGCTTTTTGACACCTGGGGTTTGTTTACCTTTCTTAATATTCCATACTGGATTTAACAGAGTTTATTGTGTAGGCAGGTTACATGCATTACTGAAATGCTGTCGTTCTTATAATGTGTGATTTATGTTACCTCATGAATTCCAGTCCTCTAAATTTTGTTAATATGTTTCAAAGGAACCAAAAAATCCCACCTTGCAGCTAAATGAATCACAACAGCAGGTTATTATCACAGATAAGTGTGACATGACGACAGTGTGGTGAATGATGTTCACTTAAAAACTGGTTAGAACTGGTTTGTAATGCTTGTGATACAGGACGGTTATGGGATGTGATGAGGCCGTTTAAATCGCAGAAGCATTATGACTTAAAAATAGATGATAAGCTAGTACGCTAAATCATTGCGTGCCTCTTTTTTTTTGCACATTTTAATACTCTACACTTTGCTGGGTTTGGTATGCTTTTGCTTTTTACTGGTTTAGAATGAACTTATCCTCAACTTAACTTATCCCTCAAACACTTGGCCAGAAATCAACATCGTTTTCATTTGCCAGAATGAGAGACCCAACAAAGCCCTTGAGCAAACGATCAACCTTTGATCGTTCTGCCCACAAACATTTCTTAAAATCCACTCAAACAGTGAACCTCCAGCAGTACACATTTGCATATCAGATTGCCATTTGTCAGGGGCTTAGCTCTTGGCCGGATCACTCCACTGCAGAGAGAGCAGATGCCTAGTCACGCACATTGAAGCCGTACTATAAGGGCTATTTGACTGACAGGAGCCTCCGAGCTCATTACGGATCAGCAGGGGCAGGAGACCAGATGTCGTCATGCATGACTAAATTACATTGGACTCCAAACTGTGCTGTCATTATTTGCATAATTATTTATTTCGGAAAGGCGACACTTTATCCTTTGGGCATTTGGTTGATTTTCAGATGGAACGCCTTTGTCTTGGTGGCTGGATCGAGACGGTGTGAAGAGGACCTACTGGGGGGGGGGTTTGCCCGGGGTCCAGCAGTGTTCCTGTAGCTTGGATGGCAACTGCAGAGACATGAATTATTTCTGCAACTGCGATGCAGACCAAGACACCTGGTAAATTTATTTTAATTTCACAGTCGGCATGCAGTGTCTCCACTTTTTCAAAGGTAATAGAATCGTTTTTTTAATAGAAAATAAGATGCGTTAAAATAAGATACGGTTTTAGTCAATTAAAAGACATACTGATTAGCAATTTAAAACTCTTAAAGGTTAAAGTTGGGTTGGCAGTTTTAAAGAGGCTAGCAATAGCAAGCTAGCTTTGAAAGCATAAGCTAGCCCTCCCTTTAGAGCGCTTGCCAAAGCCATGCCTCCTCCAAAACACATAAACTGAACACCATTTGCGTGAGCAGGGTGCACGGAGGTACGCAAATACATTGTTTGACAGGCAAAAGTATTGAATAGGCAAAATGAATTCGGACCGAATGCAAAGATTTTATGGTCTGCACCTTCCACAAAAAGTACATTTAGAAAACTTTACTTAGTGATTGCTGTCAGGATGTGAAGAGACTTTCGACCAGCATTACAAAAAATGTTTCCGTACAAAAATCGACTACCCTGCCTTTAATATTCGCCATCGGGCAAGTATTACCATTATTTTCAAGCAACAAGTGAAGCATGCACTCTTCTCTGCGAATCGTTTACCTTGAAGACAGATTATAAAAACTCTCTCCCAGCTGCCGTTTCTACTAGCCCATTCTGCCCGTTTGCTCATTACCTCTGTTTTCTTTCTCTTTCTGCAGGGCAAATGATACCGGCGTACTGTCTTACAAAGACCATTTACCCCTCAGTGAGATCGCCATTGGAGACACAAACAGGACAGGCTCGCAGGCCGTGCTCCAAATTGGACCGCTGCGTTGTTATGGCGACCGTGGGTGTTTTGTTTACCAAATTTAAAAGGGGGATGGGGGGTAATACTGCTCTCTGCTGAATTAATTTTCACATTTCAAAATACCGGAGTGATGGACGGCTTTTATCATTCGTAATGCAATGTGCAGCTGTTTTTCAACATGTCGTGTGCTTTTCTTGACTGTCTCTCTGCTGCAGGTTTCTTCTGGAACTCTGCCTCTTTTTACCAGGAATCGTCATATTTGCACTTCCCTACTCTGCAAGCCGAACTGAGCGTCGATATCTCATTCTTTTTCAAAACCAGCGCTCTCTCAGGGGTTTTCCTGGAAAATCTAGGAGTCAGAGACTACATTAGACTGGAACTAAGTTGTGAGTGTCTGATCATGGTTAATGATCAGTTATTGGAAATGTCCTATTAGTTCACTTTTTGAAACATCATCATATAGACAGGTAGACTTATTGCTATAGTATACATATAGTGCCCTCCATAGGTGTTAGGACAGTAAGTAAACATTGAAATATTGCTCTGTTTGCTGTTGAGTCAGGAAATGTTCATCATTAAAAGTCAAATGTCAAATTTCTGTATATTTTTCACTGCTTTTCTGTCAGGTCACAATACTTTTGGAGGGCACTAGATATTGATCATAACTGACCTAAACGAAAGAGTTTCCTCAGAGCAGTCCCTCCTAAAAGAAATGTGCTATCAGTTAACTGTTTAAATGTTTCTTCAAACTACAAGGTGTCGAAATAACACCATGCCACTTTTTTATAGCCCCCTCCTCCGTGAACTTTACCTTTGACCTTGGGGATGGACCAGTAGCTCTCACGGTTCGCTCACCTGCGGCCCTAAACGATCGGCAGTGGCATTATGTTCGTGTGGAACGAAACGTGAAGGAAGATTCTCTACAGGTGGACTCTCTGCCGCTGGAGCTAAACGAAGCTCCATCAGACAGACCCTACCGACTGCAGCTCAGCAGTCAGCTGTTTGTGGGTACGGACGTCATCTATATCCAAGCCATCCAAATATCACTTTCAGTGTTGAAACAATACTTTGTGCTCATTGGTTAGATGACTGGAAGTTAGGGACCATGACAAAAATGTTGGTAACACAAGTGTTACCAAAATGGCTAATGTCTTGCAAACCTAGCAAACATCATTTCACAAAGCGACATTTACTGTCAGTCATGCTTTTAGCCAAGAACTTTGAGCTCGACTAGACCAGTTTAACTATATACAGTAAAAGCAATTTAATCTAAAAAATATATTGTATTTTGTATACTCAATAAAATGTGACTGTTATGAATAAGGATATTTTTATTTTGGTTTGATTTATTTGACATTACGCACTAGTGAAATATAATATTGTGACGTTCAGTATCTTCCGTAAGGTCGGTATCTTCCTTAAAGTTCGGTATCTTCTTAATTACATCAGCAGTAAGACTGTATCTGTATTATAGATTGCAAAGATTTTGGATTTATAAATTGTGTTAGTCCATTAATAATTATAATTTCCCCATTAGGAGGAACAGCTTCCAGACAGAGGGGCTTTCTGGGTTGCTTGCGCGCCCTCACCATTAATGGCATTACCCTCGACCTTTATGAGCGAGCAAAGACCACCCCCGGGGTAAATTCAGGCTGCCCGGGTCACTGCAGCAGCGACAGCTTCTGCCATAACGGAGGCAGATGTGTGGAGGAGAGAAGCAGGTACAGCTGCGACTGCACGCAGACGGCCTTCGACGGGCCACACTGCAGAACAGGTGAGGTTGCTGTTTTGACCGTGGCCTCTGGCTGAACTCTCCTTTATAAGCTGAATGAAATAGGTGCCAAAACAGCACTCTGAACTGGAGCACACCTCACATGGTTGTAGCTCACCCCAAAATGTTTTTTGATCCATTATTTACTCCAAACCTGTATGACTTCTTTTGTGGAACCTGAAAAAAATGTTTGTGCAGTGGAAGTTAGTGGGTGCCACTGTTGTTTTGCTAACCACTGTTATCAAAATATCTTTTATGTTCCTCAAAAGCAAAAGTCATACAGGTTTGGAATGACATGAGTAAATGGTGGTAGATTGTTTTTTGTTTGTTTTTGAGCTATCCCTTTGCTGACAGTGGATGTTTTTTCTAAATTTTAATTTTAATATTTAATACTACTTTAAGCTGAGGCTCAGAGCTGTTGGACATGGCATGAGTCAGTAGTAAAGAGGAAACCTTGACCAACCATGTACACAACAGACATTAAAGTCAGTCCTGTACATAGTCCATGGAAGTTCGTCAATGGGTTCTATTTTGGACAATTTTAAAAGTCATTTCCTATTAGATCAGGAGCTGCGACCTCCAAAGGTCAGACACATCCCTGAATTGCATATTCAACTTGAATTCCTTGAGGCTGGCTTGACAGGGCTTGGCAGAAACACAATGACAAACGGAATTTAATAACAGTGGCCATTGCACCGCCTCATACCCACCCGGCAGCCTGTCCATCAAATTAGTGATGTAATGGCTTCGTTTCTTTACAGTGCCATGTCACAATGAGTCTCGCTCACGCCACGGCTGTTTACCGCTAACTAGAATAGACGACCAGAAAATGGGAAGAGACAAAAAGAATCAGCTGGACCACGGTCTCAGCTGTGGTGGGGAGGAAACAATGCTAATGTTGTTGTTTTCTACGGCTCTAATAATGACAGATGAGATGTAGAGTTTATCCACTCTTGCCTCACAGTCTGAATTTGCATAGAGATTATGATGTTCTCATAACGCCAAACAGCTCGGTTTCACGGGAACGCTTTGTATCTCTGTGTCCATCATGTTACAGCTCTGGCCGCGTCCTTTGAAAGCGGATCCTCGGTTCTGTACACTCTCCAGGAGCCGTTTTCCGGAATACTAAACGAGGAAGCCGGACAGTCTCCAGCTGGATTCCACGATGCTGAAGTCACCAAATCTCAAGAGAAAGTCTCGTTCGGGTTCCAGACGAATCACGCGCCGGCCTTGATCCTGACAGCTCATACCATTGACCGCCGCTATATGGCTCTAATGCTAGCATCAAACGGTACCAAGACATGCGTTACTATACAGTTTAGCACGTTACTATTAATTCTTAAAGCAACGGTAATAAATTTACTCACGCCTGTGTTTCGAATCTTGAACAATGTCTGAGCTGCTTATTTCCATACAGGAAAATGATGTTGTGACCAGAGGTTTTAAGCTCCAAAAAAGACAATACACAATAATAGGTAATGCTTTACCATAAGGTTTCATTAATGTATTAGCTAACATGGACTGACAATGAACAATTCATATATTCATATATTTATTAATCTTTGTTAAGGTTTTTACAAATACAGTTGTTCATTCTTGTGCATTTTGCATTAACTAATGTTAACAGATACAACTTTTGATTTTACTAATGTATTATTAAATTATGAAATTTACATTACCTAAGATTACTAAATGTTGTGGATGTATTGTTAGTTCATGTTAACAAATTTAGTTAACAAATGAAACTTTATTGTGAAGTATTTCCCAATAATTTTATAGTATCTTGTAGTATGCAGTATTTGTGGTATGTAGTATTTGTAGTATGTCACAGTCCGCTATGACTGTTTGAAAAAAAGCATTGTGAATATTCTTCAAAATATTTTAAAATGACATTAGTAAATCATGACAGAATTTTTATTTTAAGACTACTCTCATAAAACATCTATCATTCACTGTCATTTAGAAATGAATGCAAAATGTTTAGCTATGCAGGCTACATTTTCACAGAGTATTGAAAAGTCATTAATCAACATTTTTTCTTCACTCCTATACATGAAGCCAAGAACAGATTGACCAAGTATTTAATCTTGCATCCTGAAAATTTCTTCCTGGCACCCGCTTTTACATTCTGCAATGTGTTGCAAATTTATACATATCCGCTAAAACAAAGCAGACACACTTGTTCTTTCTTTAGCTGTCGTATACACGTGCCGTAAAAAGCATGTGCCATCTTGACTGAAAGACGT
Source organism: Botia almorhae (assembly GCA_036877575.1). Classification (NCBI taxonomy): domain Eukaryota; kingdom Metazoa; phylum Chordata; class Actinopteri; order Cypriniformes; family Botiidae; genus Botia; species Botia almorhae. The sequence goes on along the minus strand of JAZGTJ010007966.1, from coordinate 7,672 downwards.
TGCTATATTATCTCTTGTACTGTCTCTCGTTTACTCTTTCACACCTTTTGGCTTTTCATCAGCCGACAAAATCGAATTTGACACCATCTCATCATCAATGCTCATGACTGACTAGCGTGCCTTGCGTGACAGACGGCAACGCGCAATGCTTTTCGACAAAGAGTAATGAAAGAGAGAGAACATGAGGGGAAAAAGCTAGAAGCTTTGAAGGAGAGGAGCTGGAGATGAGGAAAGGATAAAAAGAGAGAATTAAGAAAATACAGGCAATGAAAATCAATCAGTGAAAGCTAGGAAACAAGCAAAAGCTATAAAGAGGGCATAATGACAGGGGAGGACGAGTGGAGGGAAAAAAACACATTAAATCTGCAAAGAAAACCATAATTCACACGAGACAAGAACTTGGAGTACAGAAATGTTTAAGGCCTGCTTGGTCCTGTGATCCCAAATGACTGTTAAAAGTCTTGAAGCGTAAAAATAAAAAAATTAAATTGCGAACTGGTAATTGCAGTAAAGTGATTAACACTAATTAACATACAGAGAGCAGTTGGTTTTATTGACTATTTTTTCTGCAGACTGCACCCTAAAGATGCACTCATTAACTTTCCTTGAGCAATGCGACAGTGGCCGTAGACTTTACATTGCTGCATCACGCAAACACTTTCAGTTAGCAATGCTAATGACAGGTCTTACAGTATTTAGCCAGTCTTATGATCTGAATATGTCAACCTCATTACCTGTTTTGTTTAAAATAAAATGCTTTTTAGACAAACTTTGCATAAAGGTTCATTTTGCAATAACGATAAGCTGAATGTACGTTATCAGTGTTGAAATACAGAAAGTTCCTTCCTTTTAATAACAATAAAGAAATTTCTTACGACTTTAAATCAATAGCTTTGCTCTGGTTTCCTAGGCAGCTTGCAGATACGGTACTTGTTGAATCAGAAAAAAGAACCAGAAGTGTTAAGCCCAAAGTCAGGAAGTCTAGCAGATGGGAGGTTCCACTGGGTCAAAATCAGCCGCAAAGGACAGGAACTGCTTGTCCAGGTGAGACTTTGTTTCCATAGTTACAGGTGTTAACGCAACAGCAGATGTCTGTTTTCTGGAGAAATGTGTTTTTATGAGACCTCACTTGTACTCGTTGCATGACAATTATGCACATTTGGCGTGATGCTTTTGTGCCTTTTCTTTAGAGAAATGCTAACGAGGGTTTTTTAAATACATGCTTCCATTTGCAAGAGCATGTCAAACTGACCTTTTTAGATGCATTGTCCTGGTGTCTGTCACTGGTTTAAAGCCAATATCAACACAAATCTAATCCAAACGATCTGTTTCTATGTCCCTACCCTTCCAGATTGACAACACAATAACCCAGCAGTACAATCTGTCTCCCGGCCCTGCTCTCAGCCCAGTCAGGACAGTGGTTCTGGGGAGAATCCAAGGTGAGTTTCAGACAGGCGTTTGAAGAGGGCACCTTTCTGTTTCACTGATGCGGGGTCAGGTGTTCAGAATCCGGGCAGGTTAGGACAAGGTGAGTGGTTGGCTGGGCAGAGAGGCAGAGGTATAAAAGGAAGGCAGGGGGTTGTACGGTGCATGTACATCTGACAGCATTGTGACAGGTGAGTTGCCAAGCGAAAGCCTGATGGAATTTCCCGGTGTTGCCAAGGAAACCGTTTCTTTTTACCTGATAACAAATAAGGAGGGTCTGGAAGTGGCACGAACCCCAGCACCTCAATAAATATGAGAGAATGTTTAAGATAAATCACCTGTAATGCACTCACACAGCTACAACAATATTCAAATTAAAAGGCAGGGTAGGAACGTTTTTTTCCCATTTTGTTATGCTGGAAGTCTTTTCACATCCCAATAGCAATCTGAATGCAAAGATAAGATGTCCTACTTGCCTGCCAAACTATGTATGTGTACGTGTGTCGGAGGAGGCGTGGCTTTGGACAACGCTCTGAAGGGAGGGTGGAATCTCATGCTTTTAAAGCTAGTTTGCTATTGCTAGCTGCTCTGAAATCGGCCACCCCACCTTTAAGATAGAACAGGAACCAGCACTACAGGTGCTGATTTGCTGATTTATTCTTTTTTAAAGGCTTTTTGGTCATTCAATGCCATGTAAAATTATGAAGAAATTGGTTAAGTGATCGTTAAGTGATCATGATCAGCAGATTAACGAGTGCTTATGTCATTCTGCTGTCGTCACCAAAGATGTTTTTAAAGCTAAGGCAGAGTTACAGTTAAATGTCAAATTCAGTACAGTTGCTCAGTTCAGTTTCCTGTTACAGGTGGTGATGTCACGGATAAGGAACTGGTCCAGGCTGGATTGAGAGGTTTTATTGGCTGCTTGTCCTCAGTACAGTTTAATCAAGCTTCCCCTCTTAAGGAAGCCCTACAAAACAGTCAAAGCCCGTTTGTTAATGTTGTCGGCCACCTAAAAGCATCGAGTTGTGGGACGATATCTAGCCATAATACTTTGACCAATACACACACACTATCAGGTAAGTGATTTTAAAGGGACAGGACACAAAAAAATTTACTTTATACTGTATATAGTTGTTCACGTAACTTTCAAGGTAAAAAAATTTCACCGGCAAATGATAGGGAGAGAACGTCTCGATGGCCATTTATAAACTTTTAAATGACAGTATTTTATTGTCAAAGTTGAAGAATGTAATATTACTCACAACCCAAAATACTCTAAAAACCAAAGGGCAGCAGGAAAGAAAGTCATTGTTACATATATGTAAGGATTAGTTAAGTGGAATTTTATATATAGTTGTGTCTAAACAAAATGTGTTTACAAGAAACATTGATTGGAACCATAACTGGTCCAAATGCTTTGTCATACTCTCATTCCTTACCTGCAGAGGATTCAGCAAAATCAAACCGAGGCGGAGGCCCATTGAAGAAGACAGACCAAAATGACTTGGCACTAATTGGAGGTATACATCTATATGATATCGTGCTCTAGGAATAATAACAAGTAATAGACCGTCCTCTGCCATGAAGCTTTGCACCTCATACATCTTCAGCATTATATCCAGTAGTTCTGTTGTGTGATGATCTCATTTGTACCACTACAGCACTTCATTTTCTATTCACACGTTTCAGATCAGTAACATTAGACCATGCCTGTAGATTATTAATGCTTAATATTTTCCTGTATCTGTATTTTAGCTCTAATACTGCACTCTCCCTATTCATCTGCTAAACAGGACTAGTGACCGCGGTGGTTTTCATCACCCTCTGCGTACTGGCCATAATCATTCACTTCCTGTACCGACACCGGCGGACGGCAGCGCCTCCTGGAATCACCGGAAAGACACACAGGCCCAGCATGGAGCGTCCACCATACCGGGCAGAACTGGACCTTCATAAACCTCACCACGACAGCAAAGAATACTACATATGACCTCTGTGCTTTGAGCTCAGCCTTTAATTAAACAGCCAGTGTACATGCAAAACCACACCAATTGCCCTTCTGCACTGTATCACCATCGTAGACTGAGCAGCCAATCAGAAGGCCAGCTGTGGATAGGAGGACCTGACATGGGCCGACTGCTTCACAGAGATTACTTTCATAGGTGGGATACGTGAAATTACGACAGAGACTTTTGTTTTGTTTGTTTTCTGTAATGGAAGTGGTGTGTGAATGCCTCTCGGCTGTCGAGAGAGCTCTATATTGTTATTTGAAGGCATAATAATAGGTCAAACATGCAAAACACACACGCTCAAAGCTAACAGCGCAGCAGGAGGGTTGTCGCGTCACTCTTGCACGTCTTTACGCAGCGTGCCTGCTCAAGCCTGTCTCATAGCCGGGAATATAGAGTGGGTTTAAACTAATGGACTGAAACCCCAGCGGACAGGGTTCTGGCGGAGTGGTTTTGTGGCGGACCTTCCCAGCCATTGTTTTTAAAGGATCGATCATCGTTCAATGTGCCCCCACCCCTCAAAAAAGATTAAAGCCACCAAAGGACTATCAGCATATATCAGTAGCTCCTGTACGGAATGGTGTATGAGTCATTTGTGTGTATACCAATTTCCACAGGCTGAGCAGATTCAAGCAATTGAATTCTTTTTGCCACCACAATGGTGCCGGTCTCGCAAATGAGCAACCTGTTGCGCCCCAGAACAAATTTCCTCCTCACTGAAGTGCGTAAAAAAAAAAAGCGCTTTCTGTCGAGAATTAGTTCTACGGCTGTTTTTTCTATATGACTATTGTAAATGAGTGTTGTACATACATTTCATAATTATATTTAATAAACAGAGCTTTCTAAGAGCTTATGAGTGCACTGACGTGGTATGTTTGTGTGGAAAATGAGTCCGTTTGTTTCTGATTGTGTGCAGAGGAAGGACGAAGTTGAGAGAAACTTGAATTGTTTCTCTTGAATGCTCTAATTCTCAGCCCTGAGGAAGATACACTCTTGATGTAATGATAGAGAGAGGAAAGAGAGAGAGGAAATCGATCAAGAGACCCTTAGGATACGGTGGTAATGAAACTTCTCGCCTCCACCTGCTGCAACAGGTAGGAGGATGTGGACAAAGCAAACAGCACCTCCCACTGTCAGATTCATTTTACGGTTGCAGCGCTGTCTGAGTACAATCACACAGCCTCACACCCTCGAATCAAGATCTTTGTAATAGATCCACAACATACTATAGAGCACCAGTCAAAAGGTTTGAACACACTTAACTGCGTCATGTGTCTCTCATGACCTGAAAAACCTTTTTCATTCAACGGTATATGCTTGAGATTAGTTTAACAACTATAAATTGGGCCTGTATGTAAAATTCAAAGAAAAATCACAGCGAAAATGGCGCAAAAAAGTGTAAACGCGACGCATCTCGACACGGGCTGATGTTTCACACGACTGACTCGTTCTGCTATTTTCTCTGAGCCAGATAAAAGGAAAACGGAGAGGGTAAAAAGGGAGTTCGGAGATTGAATTATTAATGTGTCCGAATTCAATTCGGCTCAAAAATGACTGAATAGCTGAAGAAGTGTGAACCTGAAAACACAGTGTGTAAAAATGCAGCAGCGCAAACAGGGAAGAGAGAAGCAAAGAGACACGGGAGAGATAAAGAATAATAAATGACTCACAGTCTAATGACTGTGTGGAGATTTTGCCTTGAAACAAAACAATGAGTGTAAGTGATTTAATGATGCGTTTATATGTGATTGGACTCATTCAGCTTTTCTCTTTGCTTTTCTCTTTTGTGTGTGTTTGTGTGTGTGTGTTGCCCCAAAAGGAAAAAAGACGAGGCTGAAAGAATGATAAAGCAAATAAAATAGCTAAACCTACATGGATTTCTACGAAGGTTATGCTATAAAACCGCTAAATTGTGTGTCACTTTCATTTTTCTCGCCCTAACAGAGCTTATTATATCAGGAGTATATTTGCCATTATGCAGAATAAAGGCTTCAGGCAGCATTCCCAAACACAATTTCAACAGTCTGATGACTGAATATGAACAAACCTATTAGATAAAACACAATTATGGTTCACATTGATTTTAATTGGATGCCCAGTGGACAGTCGAACGCCAGGAGCACAGACTAAATCTCAATTGGTGACGATCTCTTTTACTTAATGCCTTGATTAAACTCATCACCCTCCGCACTTAACAAAAGCAAAACAATTTTGATACTGGCGATCCGCCTCTGGGGAGGCCAGAGAAGCTCATTAACTTTGGTTACCGTTTACTTTGGCATGAGATTCAATGGAAGTCGAACTCTGCGTGTGCACTGTGTGTCATCTGTGCTATACGCTGCATGACCTCATGGGAGAAAGCGGACAAAAACTCATAATTAATTGTTCTTGAAACTGGCAGCGTTTTCCAAAACTCAGCTGGACAAATGGACCTTTGGGGCAGCTGGTTGGGAGTTGGATTCTGGCCAGTGTCTGTGAGGTTCAAAAACGGTAATTTAATTGGTGGAGTTGGCAACTTCATCTGTATTTGCATGGAAAAAGACAAAGAAGTCATTGCCGAGAGCTCGGACTGAAGGTTTCATTACGCTGACGGTGTGTTTGGAAGCAGAATCGCTCGCATTAGAGGCCGTTTTTCCTTTCAATATGAAGATGCAAATACGAAAAACTGGAAAGCTCCGGAAATTGAATGAAGCCCACGTCAAATAACTGTACAGAGGAAAGGACCTGAAAGCGTTAATGACATAGTTAGCTAATAGTATCACTGTAATACCACATACTGTCTGTGGCTAGCTCTCGCTCTCTTTGCGTGAAGATTGTGATGGAAATGCAGTGGTCTGTCGCAGACGCTCTGCCCATGGTGTAACTTTTCCGTAAAGTTTCCATTAAGCAATAAAAACATTAAAAATGTTATTTTGTCGAATGTCGAAACATACTAACATTACTGTTCGATGATAAGAACAGTTTTAACACCTTTTAAATTCTGTACCATTTCTAAAACATTCCACTAACAACTGAATTTTTTTGTGATGTGTATGATATATAACTCATGATTCAAAAAAATGCCGCAAAAATGGGTTTTGGTAACTGAGATAACTTTTAGAGAACATTAGAAAATGTTCTAAGAACATTTCCTGTTAGCCGGGTAAGACCATTTTTATTGTGTGATCACATACGCAGAGTGGCACGTTTGTCAAAACACAAAAATCTGCATGGCATTCTTAAAGGGTTCATCCAAAAATTTCAAATGAATTTTTTTTTAGGTATGTTTTCTGTTAGTCATTGTTAGTCAATAGACATTGAGGCGTAAATGACAGAATTTGTTTTTCTGTGCGAACTATCTGTTTAAGGCTGCAATTAAGCCTCAAATTGCTGCAGCATTGCAAACTTGGCAGGGTGTGGGCAATGAGACTCAACTGTAGCGCAGGGGCGTTGAGTCACACCTGTTTTCATACACGCTAAAACACACTCTTTACATGGGTGGCCATCGCTTTTCTGTGCCAGCTATGAGAGTCATTGATTACTCAGGCAGGATAATTGTGTAAATTTACTGCAAAATTGGTTCTGCCTGTGCACTTGCGTCGGGAAGGCTTGACACAGTTTTTGTCGCAAATAAGCTACAGGTTCTGTGCTCAGCATGTCTTTGAAAAGGCTGGGCATCCTGCGCGACATATTTTCTCCTCAGGTGATCCGCTGATCGCTCCCGGCAGGTGTACCCAGATGCAAGTTCGATGGCCTCTGCTGCATCCGATGTGTGCAAGATAAATATGTGTGCGATGTGTGCGTAAATATTCATAATCTAGTGTTCCACCATTGCCTGAGAATATAAGGGTCAGGGTCCTTCTGTATGCAATGGGAACCTCTGCTGTCTGGACCAGATAACACACTATATTTGTGCAGCCAATTAGTTTTGTGAGAGGCTTTCCAATATTTACTTGCCTGTAGGGCCAAACACACATTACACGACAAAAGCTTGTTGTTTCGTGCGCATTTAAAGGCTTTGTTCAGATGGAAAAATCTGATTTTTGGCATATACACCTCAAATCTGTTACGTTTCTAAACAAGCCAATCTGATTATCCTCATGCAAAATGCAGTACACGTAGTCATTGCTTAAGACTGAATTTTATAAACAGATTGTTAACAAACAATATGAAGAAAGGGATTATGGTCATTTTTGCACTTATTTATCTGTTCAGAAAGCAGGGTAGGAATACAGGTGAAAATTCCCAGCCAGCAAATC
>JAZGTJ010007965.1:0-21587 GCA_036877575.1 Botia almorhae | reverse complement strand
ATTGGCTCTCTCCTCTCGGGCCGATGCTCATTGGCGCGATTTTTTACTACGCGAAGGTGATAGGGCTCTCAAGCAAGACCCCATACGTCAGTCACTTGACGTAACGTCAAACGTGACTGACTGAAAGGGAACTCTCCAAATTTACTCATCTCATACCAGGTGTAAATGACCAAACACAATGGGAGTTATATTAAATAATAGCCTGGCTCTTCCCAACTGTGTAATGCCACTGAATAGTGCCTAAGATTTTAAAGCTTTGAAGAGCATCCATCCATTATAAAAGTAATCCATAACTCCAGTTTGTTAATAAATGTCTTCTCAAGTGAAATTATATGTTTGTAAAAGAAAACAATTAATATTTTGAGCTTATTAAAGGATCGATCAAGTATCCATGTAAACAAACAGATCAGAGTGGTTAATTCAAACATCAATGCAAATTTTGCACGTCACATGACTAGTCATCCTATGCATTGTGACAAAATGTTGCAAAAACCAATGGGGACTTACCGACATACCACTCTGAACTGTATATTATTTAATATAACTGAGTGTGTTCAGCTTAAGATAAAGTCATATACACCTAGCATGCCTTGAGGGTGAGTATATTATGGGCTAATTTTTATTTGTGGGTGAGCTATTCCTTTAAATGAAACAATTACAATGAACATGGTCTTTGCTGCTAAATGCGTGTTTACCAGACATCACCTTTGTGCCGACCCTTCAGCTTTGCAGATCTGAGTGTAAAGAGGAAGGCAGGCTGCTCGCTCACAATGCACAGACACACCAGCACTGCTGCCCAACTCTTCTCCTGTCGCTCATAAAGAGCAGCATTGTGTCTCAGAAACTGTCTGCAGCGTGCCTCATTTCCTGCAGACAAACACTTGTCCAACAGAACCTGCTGTTGTGCGTTTGTGTGCAGCCAACGGGTCTGAACTGCAGGTTGTGCAGTTTGGCCAGCAGTTTCAAAATGTCCCATTGACAACACTGTGCTGATGTTAGTAAAGCTCAGGATGTTACCTGTGTTTTCTGTTTTATGTTTCATGATGCAGCAGTGTGTAATTTTATTAACACTGCTTACAGGCAGCAGGTATTTCCTCCAGACATGAGCAGAAGGAGGTGCTAACAAAGATGAATGCAAAAGCAAGAAAGCATTAGGTGAGTTTACCTTGTTAACAAAACTATGATGTCTATAAGTTAGTAGTAATAGAGTGGGAAGACATATCAGTGTTGTTTTTTGTGGAGATGCACACTTGGAAATGTCCAGATGAACGAAGTATCTACTGGAAACTGAAGAACAGTTATGAATGAACGATACCGAAGTTTCAGCACACACGTCCTTGAGTCTCCACCAACGCATGCCATCACCTCGCATGCTTCCTCTGAATAAAGAGACTGTTTGCTTATGTACAACGTCTCTCAGGGTGAGCAGCAATCTGTGAAACCAAACCTGAAGGACTGAATTCTTCATCTGAGTAGCTCTAAACATCCTGTGAGAAACACATTTAGAGATTAACAGTGAAAATAATTTATTTGTCTGTCTAAAGCCTAAATTGGGACCAGCAAAGTCTGTTTCCATATAGGCACTATACCAAATTTCTGATATACAAGCAACATTTTGTGTAATATGGCAATATTTTATTTGCACTTATTAACTTGCCATGAAGACTAGCTTCACAATCCTTTCTTAAGTCTTAAATATGAACACATCATACATTTCAGTAGTGTCTCTGATTCAAACTTCAGCAACACTATTAAAGTTGCTAAGTTCAGTGTTATTAATGTGTTTTAATCCAATCAATGCTTTTGTATGAAGAGCCCTATTGTTTCCCCTTTTCCATTTTTTTTCCAAGGTTCTGTCTTTGGGTCCTTTAACATAACTCAAAAACTCAAAACACAACAGAGTCGTTGGCCATTAGGGCTGGGCAAAGGTTGGCACATGGGTGGCAGAGCGGACCTGTACAAAACTTGGTATGTGTATCAGTCATGTCTACCCGAACAACTTTCCCACTGACACCTCTTAGCTCCACCCAACAGGAATGTGGCCATTTTGAATTTTCTGAAAAGTGCACGCTGTGAACTTTTAAATACTCCTAGGGATTTCCTGTGATTGTCACCAAGACATTGAAGATTCCAATTTGTGAAGGGATTTTTGACATCTTGATCAGTGTTGCCATGGTGAGGCGGTAAAATTATGGCTAATAATGGGAAACAGGAAGTCTAAGATCGACAGCATGCATTGAGGGATTTACATCACACTTGGCAAATATGTTTTTTGTGGTGTAGTGATGACAATAGTCAACTTACATTTAGCCAAGTTACTTCAGACATGGTCAAAATAATGTAGAAAAATGGGTGATATAATTTTCTAAAAAAATTATCATATCTTAAAACAGACTTTAAATTAATCCTTTCCTTTAGCTCAGTGGTTAGAGCATGGCATTAACAACACCAAGGTCATGGGTTCGATCCCATGGACCCCAGCCCATACTCAGAAACAATGTATAGTATAATGAAATGTAAGTCATCCAAAGCGTCTGCTAAATGTCAATTATTTTCGGAAGTAAATGCATGTGACAATTATTCATCATTTTTCTGAGAAGCACCAGGTGGCGATGGCGCAATAGTGCTTTGGCCATCATTGCTGCTTGCAGCTATATATGCATTTAAAATGCAATTTTATTAACTGTTACATTATAGTGTTACATTTTCAGGAACTAACAAAATAATTTATAATAAAGTAATAGAAATTGAAATCGTTTTAATAATGTCAAATCACTGTTTTCAAAAACACTGGTATTAATAAATTGTATAGAATGTCGTCATAAAAAACTACAATTTGCCCCAACTGAATATATCATAAATTCATCTTAAGTTTATTTTCAGTTAGAAACTGTTATATTATATTGTTGACTCCTGTCTTGGATGTAGGCCAGTGTGGTTTTATAATCTTCACTTGTTTGCAAACAGCTGTTACAGAATGTGATTATGCTAACATTTTAAAGGTAAGACTTGACAAAATAAGAAAACAAGTCCTTCTGTAACCCCTGAGCAAACCTTCCCACACTTCCTTGATTATATCAAAATTGTGTAAATGTATATAAATATATGGAAAAAGTGTACATGTATTTAAAATGACATTAATTTACAGAGTAGTTTAACACTGCACTATAATAGTTCAGAACACACCTTGAAGAGGTGTTGAAACAACATCTCCACGTGGAAACAACATTTCCACATTTACAGCAAGCTTCTGATCATCTGTTCAAACATCAGTTGACATGAATCCATTATATGCCACTGAGATATGTTATGATTATAAAAGAGAGTAAAGGATTTAAAAATGAAGAGCCGCTTCTGCTCACTCACCTTCAAGCGCTCACTGTTATCACGTGACGCATTTTCTGACAGCTACGGCTTCTTCATTTGCTTGTGTGTGAACGGTGAACGGGCGCGATCTGCCGCCTGCTGGACTCAATAAGAAAGGCATGTATCTTTACATAAAAGCCTTTTTTAACACACACGCGCATAAAATACCCATCTACTCTACATTTACGCATTTGGCTGACGCTTTTATCCAAAGCGTCTTACAGTGCATTATACATTTTTTGTATAATGCAAAAATGTATAAGGAAACCCTGAGCGTTAAGCTATTAATGCAATGCGCTACTATATTGAGCTACCGCAGTGAAGGTTGTACAAACAAAGATATTTTATTAAGTTTTATTACTTTTAGTATGCTTAATTAAAGCATTTAAATGCACTAGTATGCATTATAAATGCATAATGTATACTATAGATTCATTTAATTATAGATATTATAGATTCATTTAAACGTATGCTTACATTAATATAAAGTACAGTTTGGTCATATTACGATCAATTTATAAATAACTTCACTTGGGGAGGGGTAATAAATTAAATGCATTCATGGCATAGTTACCAAACCCTTCACAATGAGGTGTCAGCAGTGAAGATCTAGCATGTAAATGGGATTTAAGGAAATATTTAGCTGTGCAATATTTTAAAAGTTAAAAATTTGAGGCAAGGAAACTGCCTCACCTTTAAAGGGGTGACGGAAAGTAAGAACACTTTGTCCTCACTCCAGTGGTCTAACTGCTCACACTGGTCCTCACAAAGATAGATGTAGTAAAAGTACACACATACACTTTAGGTTCAAGTAACCAAATCACATGACACCTTTGGTGCCATATGTACACTTACATCAATTCATTATAAATATATTCATGTAAAAAGGTTCGAAAACTTTTTCTGTATGTTAGATCTGTTATGGCCCCTGTAATGAACCACACACATTTACATCCAGTTTAATCTGGCGTTCGTGTTAATTTTTCTACACTATCGTCGTGTCCCATCCCTACTCCTGGAGAAGGATGAAAGGTCAGAGTTGGTTTAAAATCTGTCTGAATCCATCCATCCATCCCGCCCAGGGTCCTGAGTAGGTGTGAATGCCTGAAAATTTTTTATAGGGGAAAATGTTTATTGTGTGTATATTACGAAGTGTCTAAGGTTTATGCCCAGGTGACTGGACCGGTTTCTCTAGACAGTGTCCCGGCAGCAGTGCACTGGCGGTTCAAATCTGGCCCGCTCCTGAGGTCGGCTCTGCCCTGGCTCCTAAGGTCGGCTCCGCCCTGGCTCCGCAAGTCTGCTCCGCCCTGGCTCCGCAAGCATTCCCCTTGTCTATCGACTGCGGGATCAGCGTGAGGACACGCCTTCCGGGAGGGGGTGCTATGTTACGAAGCCGGGCTCCGCGAGTAGCGCAAGAAGCGCAGACTTTTATTATGATGTTGGTTTTCGTCTCATGTATTATATGTCACTTCCTGTTTAGTCTAATCATCATCACCTGTGTCTTCCTGATTTCTATGTGTATTTAAGTTCCGGGTTCTGTGGGGTTAGTTGTGGGTTATTGTTGGTGTTAGGAGTTTCGGTCTAGGTTTTCATTGTTCATAGTTTATCGCGTCTTGCCTGGTTTCGGATTATTGCTCGTTTTTTGGATTTCGCTATTTGGATTGCCCTTTTGGATACTGTCGCCTGGTTCTGGATTATATGTTATTCACCCTGGTTAGTCTTTTGTATTTTGTCACTCTTCACTGCTGTCTGCACATGTTGTCGTTCTTTATAATTTTTTTATGGTTAGTGTTTGTGTTTCTTTTTGTGGTTTTCATTAAATATAACTCTTCATTTAGTGTCCGTGCCTTCGTTTTAAGACAAACACAACCGTCCACCACCGTTACAGTGTGTGTTGACAGTGGTAGGAGCTGGGTTATTTCCAGCATTAACGCTTCAGACAAAACATAAAGGGAATGGATGAATAATTAAATAATTATGATAATTATAATCCTAAATGTGGGAAGAAGAGGGTCCATGTGTTGACACCTCTGAAGTTAAAACAAGAGTTAAAAGAAAGAAATAAACTTTTTCCTATGAAGAGCCAAAAATCAAACTTGACTGAGGTGCCGTGGGCCAAAAGTAAATTTTGCATCATATATCCAACTGCATTACATTAAAGTTGCTATGGTTTCCCCTTATTTATTTCATAATATTTAAAATAAATATAAAACAACATTAATCTGATTAACTAATGCAATTTTATTTGTAAAGTTTTKCATTTTAATGAACTTATTACAATAAAAACAAACAATCTGCAAGTGTTCAATGTACAATACAGTTCAATGCCAGACACAATAGTCAAGCTGTAAGCAATAATAAAACCATTCGGTTGCAATGTCCGTGACCTAATGAGAGATATGAAACTGGTCCTTATTTTTTAGAAGTTTTTCAAGATTGGGCTGTAGCTGACTTACAGACAAAGACAAGATATTTTGTAGGTGAGAGTCAGTTAGTTTGCTTCTGAGTTTACTCAGAAGCAAAGAACGCACTTGCCTTTGTCTTGATTTGCTCGCCGATGTCCTGAGCCATGTCCTTTATGCGTCGGGTGACAGTATTTCTTGACAGGCTAATTTGTGAGAACATTCGTACCTGAGAAGGACAAACTGCTTCTGCAGCCACTGCAAGACATTCCTTGACGAACTCTCCAGTAGCGAAGGCTCTTCCACTTTTAGCAATTAGAGCGGAAATCTGATAACTGGCCCGTGTGGCACTTTCTTGTGCTGTTGAAGGACGTAGCAGCGCACTCTGTTGGAGCGAAGTTTAGCAAGCAGCTTGTTAGCCTTCTGTTTTTGCGCCTCGCCGCTGTACTTTGAGAAAGCTGCAGAATGTTTTGTTTCATAATGACGACGGATATTGTACTCTTTTAAAACAGCAACCGACTGTTTGCAAACTAGACATACTGCCTTTGATTTGACTTCAGTGAATAAAAACTCGTCTTGCCAAACTAAAATTTCTCTTGTCTGTGTGCAACCGCCTTCATTTCTCCATTATTGCATTTGTTAATTTGTTGACGTTAATTGACGTGGAGTGTCGCAAAGCAGGCAGTGCTGCACCTTGAATTGTGAAAAAAATCTAATTTAATTTAAACATTTAATATCAGTTTATTCTTTTGTAGTTCAACAATAAAACAAACAAAAATGTTATGTCAAACTACAAATGACGATCTGTGTCGAAGGCATCCCCCCCCTCTCTCTTCTCGGATGGTGTGGCGGGCCAAATCAAACATTACCACGGGCCAACTTTGGCCCGCGGGCCCTAGTTTGGGCATCTCTGACCTAACCAGAGGAATGAATATCCCTAATGTTTGTGTTAACAATTCTTGTGCAGTCTTATTCAGAACTTCGGGAGAAGAAACATGTATTTTCTGCATAAGTTACATCTACTATGTTAGAACCATTTTCTTAGTCAATAATTGAGTCAATCGTGAATTTTACCTATATTTCTGAATGTAAAAATTCTTGAAAAGTTCTTAAATGTTATTTTCTCTGGCAAAGGGTAAAGTTCCCTGGCAACGCAACCCTGTGCCCCGGCGACGCAACACTGTGCCCTGGCGTCGCAAGTCCAAGTCTGTTCCCTGGCGTCGCAAGTCGCAAGTCCAAGTCTGTTCCCTGGCGTCGCAAGTCCAAGTCTGTTCCCTGGCATCGCAAGTCCAAGTCTGTTCCCTGGCGTCGCAAGTCCAAATCTGTTCCCTGGCGTCGCAAGTCCAAGTCTGTTCCCTGGCGTCGCAAGTCCAAGTCTGTTCCCCGTGGGCGCTACAAGTCTGGTTCTCATTGGCGCTACAAGTCTGGTTCCCCTTGGCGCTACAAGTCTGGTTCCCCTTGGCGCTACAAATGTGGTTTCCGGCGGCTCAAGAGATCTGCTCCGCCCTGGCTCTGCAAGTACGGCGTGAGGACACGCCTACCGGAAGGGGGGGGTTATGTTACGTTGTCGAGCTCCCGCTATAGCGAGGAGCTCGAGACTCTTATTTTGATGTTTAGTGTTGTCGCAGTTTGATGATGTCATTGTCCTTTTATGTCACTTCCTGTTTTGGTTTCATTGTTTGCACCTGTGTCTTGTTGATAACTCTGTGTATTTAAGTTCCTGGTTTTCATGTAGCAGGTGAGGGGGTTATTGTTCGTTAGTCGGTGGTTTTCGTAATTCTTTCGTGATTCAGTGTTCTAGTTCTCTCTTGTTTACCTGGTTTTTGGATATTTGCTCTTGTTCTTGGATTGCTCTTTGGATTAATTTTGGATACTTCTGCCTCAGTTTTGGATTGTATGTTTTTCATTGTGTTGATGAAAAACATACAACAGTTATTTAGAAAAAAACAAGAACAGTTATTTAGAAAAAAACATTTAGTTTTTTGATTGACAGTTTGACAGATAGTAACATGATATTTATTGCTTTTGATTAGTCAAAGAATGCCCAAATGTGGTATATTAAAAGTTTCAAATTTTCTTTTACTTCGTATAACATCACTTTGGCAATCCCTGGCATTTAACCTCTCCTGACACACCTGCTTAAGTCACAACATATAAAGCAATGTGTTAGCAGTACACCTGCTTTTAGAAACCTCCACCAGACAGGTCTTTCCACATTTCTTTAATTCTTTTCTACCCGTGTCATTTTTTCCAAAGAAAGCTTGGTTTTTTTAAAGTTGTGTAATCTAGAACCATCCAAACAACCTGTAATAGCAGCTTTAACCACACCTATTTTCCAGAAGCCTTGGATTGTCCTCAGATATCATGGCTACATCTTGGGCTCCAGAGGCATTTTCTTGCTCTATATGTTTGGAAACATTGGAAAATCCTGCTACACTTCCCTGTGGACACTCCTACTGTCTCCTCTGTATCCAGAAGCACTGGGATCAGACAGCAGCTAAGGGCTCCTATAAATGTCCTCAGTGCAGACAACAGTTCAACCCGAGACCAGTTTTGGCAAGAAGCAATGTTCTTATGGAGGCTATGGAGAAGCTGAGATTGAGTTGGCATGATGGCTCAAGCTTATCTCTGCTTGGGTCTGTCACCTTGTCTCCTGATTTAGAAGGAGCTTTTGGGGTTCCTTCCTCTCAGGTTGGACTGTATCCTCTTCTGCCCTTGAGCTCACCGCAGCTGTGTTCTCTGCATCAGCAGGTGTCTGAACTCTACTGCTATGATGATAAAGAAAGCATTTGTGATGAGTGTAGCCTTTTTGCACACAAAGGTCATCAGGTTGTCCATGCAGATGAAGAAAGAAGAAAAATCCAGGTATGTTACTGCATTTTAACATTAAGGTGACTTAATCCTTTGAAAACCATGTTTGGATCATATTTCACTCTAAAATCAAAAGAAAGCAATTAGATTTTGTCTGATGGGTTTATTTGTCCAAGAACTTAGCTTCCTTTTTATTATTTTTTATTATTTTCACTTGTTAGTACATGCACGCAACCAAAAAGGACTTTATAACTTTTAAATACTAAACTGAACATGTAAAGTGGGCTACCAAACTTTGAAATCATTTGGAAGATGCATTACACATTACAGTTCATGTGTATGGCCTTTTTTAAACCAGATGCATTTACTCAACTTCCTCCTGAGTGTTGGGATTGTTACTGTATCTGTCTTGAACAAAGCATTTAAATTCTGTGTTTTCATGATTGGAGAGCTCTCTGGTCATTAAAAATGCAGAAGTGATAAACTGAAGTGTAAATAGGTATGTCCTAAGCTGGGTGCACATGATTTGATCATCAGACAAATTTTAGGAATCCTAAAAGATTCTTGTGACCCCAGGGCAGAAACTGTAGGCTTGATCACTAGTTTGCAGTGGTGTAGCTAGGATTTTTTTAAAGGCAGGGACCAAAATGGAGCCACAATTTACAGAGAGGGGCCAAGTATAATGCACAAATTATTTATTATTCAAGAGATGAATTGTGAAACACAAATACATGTTACGAAAATCCTAAACACGTGATATTAACCACAAACTGACGTAGCCAGTAGAGTGCTTTGTTGTACATCAGCGATGAGTGACAGGACAAGGGCATTTCAGGGGGCTGAACACAAAGAAAGATATTTTAAAGAATGTTTGTAATCCAAACAGTTTTGAGAGACCTTTGACTTCCGTTGTAAAAGAAAATACTATAGAAGTCAGTGGTGCCCCAAAATTGTTTTGATACAAACATTCTTCAAAATATCTTTCTTTGTGTTCAGCAAAACAAAGAAATGTATACAGGTTTGGAACAACTTGAAGGTGAGTTAATGATCCCTTTAGGAAAAAATATTTGTCTGAAAAATTTATTATTTTCCTTTGTGATGCACTGATGCCTTTTGTGATTATACAGTAACAATCTTTCAAGAACTCAACTAGTTTGTTTTATAACTCAATTAAATATTTTAATGGTTGTAGGTTTTTTATCTTTAGATAATTATTTTTAATTATTCAGGAGGAGTTAATTGCAATGAACACTCGGGTACAAAGGAGCATTGCAAACAGAGAGAGGTTAATTCAGACCCTTCCTCAGGTTTCTCAGATACACAAGGTAAGACAACTAACTAGCAATATTTGAATTATATGATAACTAAGTTGTAAAGAAGGAAATACAGATGTCTTAGAATTGTGTTGACAGACATCATTCTCACTTGTAGAGCTCAATGCAGAAGCTCATTGTGGACAGTCAGACGTTCTTTACTGGTGTCTTGAGAAGGATCGAGCTCAGCTGCTCTGAGGTCTTCCAGCTCCTTCAAGCTCATGAGAAGTCTTCTTCTAGCTACGCAGAGGCCCAAAGCTACAGATTACAGCAAGAGATTGTCCAGCTCCACAAAAAACAAGAAGAGCTGCAGAGACTAGAAGCCATTCAGGACCCTGTTAGTTTCCTGAATGTAAGTGTATTTTATTAATACAAACATGGAAAAAGTCAGGTATGTAGCACAAGTGTATAGATGTAGTACTATCAAGTCATGACTAGATAATTTCTGTTATATTTCTTCCACACTGGAAGCACACATAATGTCCTGTCGACAGATGCCACATTTATATATTTGATGCATTGAACAGCTACTCCTGAGTTACATATGAACAGTTCAGGTTTAAACCGATGTTTAAATATTTATACATGCCATTATCTTGTCAGATAAAGAATTTAATTAAACCTTTGAATGTTAGTCATTTAAAACCACTGTTTAAAATGGTGAGTGAGGACACAAACATATGATACAAAATTAGTTCTGCAACATTGCTATAACAAAAATGAGTTTTTCTTGTCTTGACTCCTCATGAAGTCTATGTTCTCTCTTGTCAGTGGTCAGGGCTTGCCTTATAAATGTTATTGATGTATTTTGTACCCTTACTGATTTGATAAAATGTAACATTGGTGGATGAATATGAACCATGGTGGTGTTATTGGTGAGTGCTATGAGTAAGACTGCTATGGTCTGTCTAGTGCAGTCCAATCCTGCTAGCCCAAACACTGCATGTTTTGGATGTGTCCCATATTTGATGCTCTGTCAACAAGATGCTAGGTTAAACTGAATTGTGTATACTGACAGTTGTCATATTTTTAAAAGGGCTAGCCATCTAACTTTTTTTTTACCAATTCTGCTAATACTAATGTTGACTCCAGGAGTTATGATTTAATATCATTAATTCGTTGCATTGTTTTATATGCATTTACAAATGAAAATGTAAGCATGTACTTGTGACATCAGGCAGTGTGTGCTGCTTGATCATGGAGGTCATCTGGTTGGGTCCCTGCTGTATATTGTTAAATCATAAGGATTTATTAGATACATTTTATACAGACTGATTACGTTTGGAGGCTGTAAAACAGAAGTTTTTTTGTAATGACTGTTACTTTACTGATACATTATGCAGTCGTTTATGGTCCTGGATTCTTTGACTCGGGCTGAAAATGGCAAAGTCGAGACTTTGGCTCCAGACAGGGTGATATCTGGGGTCAGATCTGCTCTGGAGGTTTACAAAGAGGGACTTGATAATCTCACCAAAACCTGTCTGGCCTGTATCTTTAAAGTTGGTAAGTTTTGTAACTTGTGCTGCAGTAAGTTTTGTAACTTGTGCTGCAGTGTCTTCTAACAAAACCATCAACATCACTCAGTCGTAGTGTTTCCTTAGAAGAACATCTAATCTAATCATGGCTTCAGAGGATTTAGATATAGAGTCTGAGTCATATAGGCTGGTTCATTTTCTGTCTCTGGAACAGTAGACATTCTTTAAAATTTCTCAATTTTTGTTTGATGTAAGACAGAAGGTCATATGAGTTCAGGGAGAATGGTAAACTTTTAGTTTTATGTAGTAAAATGAGATGCATTTGATCACAACCAGAACTCAGTCTAAATAATCTATGAATACACTGAGATAAAGAGGATGTTTGACCATCTCACATCATCTTGTAGTGAATGATGGAGCTGCTGTGGCACAAACAGCAGATGGAGACGTCATGACCAGCAACTCACCACTGCCCTCAGAGCATACAGGCAAGCTGCTTTTCTCATTACTGTACTCTTACTGTACTACAGAGATTAGTCTCCAGAGGGTTATTTTAAAAACTTTGGTTATTCCCAGATGTAGAAAAGATGTCTGAATCTACAAAACCAGATATCAAACCCAAAGTCAAACCTTTCTCTCTGGAAACACATGAACATCACACGAGCCAAAACTGTGCATCTGCAAATGCAGGTTAATTATTTTGTCCAAGATATTGCTAAAAAATAACCAAAAAAGTATCATAATGCCACTCAAAAAAATTTGACATTTGAAAAATGTCACAAATGTTTCTAAAGTTTTGTTTTATTGTCCTGAGAATATCTGGATAGTTTGGGGATACCACCTAGTTATCAACTGTGATCTTGTTTTTTCTGTGATTATCTTACAATGAATCATCACGTTTGGCTTAGAGGGTCATAAGCCTATGCTGGACAAAATCGACAGAATGGGTTTTTTTTATTCAAAATTATTACGATGTAATAGCAGCAGCATTTTCCTAGCAATGCTTTTGTGTGCTGGCTGTTTGGTTAGTGATTGTTAATTGCTAGAGAAGATGGTGGTTGAAACTCTACATAGGGCAACTCACAAAACATTCTAGCTTTGCAATGTACGTTTATTACCACTTTGTTATTATTAAAGTTGAAACATCCTATTTTTTTTGTTTCTACAGTGGAAGGACTAGCTGCATGTTGTCTGTCTAATCCAGCACCTAAAACCAGAGAAGAAATGCTTAAATGTAAGCTTGTTTCTTATACCTGCCACTCAGGTCATGCTTTTGTACTCTATAGCAGTGAGACTAATTAATGGCAAAACAATATTTATTTTCATTTGATGCTTGGTGGTGTTCTTATTTTTCAGTCCGCATCGAGCCTACCTTTGATCACAATAGTGCTTACCGTCACATCCGTTTGTCTGAGGCAAACCGCAAGGCAACTCTTTGTGCAGAGAATCAGAATTACCCAGAGCATCCCGATCGCTTCATGTACTGGAGACAGGTCATGTGTGTGGAAACACTGGCTGGAGGCCCGTACTACTGGGAGGTGGAGTGGACAGGGCAGAGGGTACTGGAAAAGTGTTTTAACAACTTAATACAAACTCTTAAAATATACAGAAATATTTGCAATATAAGGTTAGAGTTAAATGTACCTGACATCACAGTTGTCTTTGTCACTTAGTCTTGTTTTTAATGCATTTGTTTGTCAATTGTTTTTCAAATGATTAGTTTAGTTCTTAAGTAGTTCTTTTCATTAGGGCTGAAAGTGCGAAGGGCCCTATTGTTTTTATTAGTATTGTTATTAGGGGCCAAGCACAGAAGGTGCGAAGGCACCTATTGTGTTTGTTCTGTTTATTATTATTATTAGGGGTCACGCCCCGAAGGGCGAAGACCCCTCTTGAAATCGTTAGTTTTCTTATTATTAGGGGTCAAGACCCGAAGGGGCAAACCTCTTGAAATCATTATTTTTCTTCTTATTCTTCTTCCGCTCTTGAAGTCTATGGCTGTTATGGGGACCGTAGTGTTTGCGGGGCAGAAACGAGGAGCACGACACGAAAACTAGATGACAATGAAAGATATTTAATAAACAAAGACAAACAAACACTAAACGTAGGAGATGTGAGCAACAACAAATGCAACAGCAGCGTTACAGAAAGGGGATCCAAAATACACGAAACAAGATTAAACAAGGGTAATCCAGAATCCAAAAATCAAAATGCAAAGTCCAAAATCTGAAATCCAACAACAATCAACAATCACCGACAAACAACACTAGAACCAGGGAACTTAAATAACCAAACTAATCAACAGTGAACAGGTGATGACGATTACAAAACAGGAAGTGAAGATAGTGAAAACCAGAAACAGACAAAACATTTCAAAATAAGAGTCCGGACTCCTGACATAACATAAGAGTCCAGACTCATAGGAAAGTTATGAAATTTGGCACACTGATAGAGGACTGTCATTTAACCTATTTCTTTAGATTTTTTGGCTCATGCCGAGTTCTATGATACCTCATTTGTCATAATCAATCTTCTTCCTGTTGGCCATTTAACCTTTTTTGTTATACCTACTTTTTCGAACTCCTCCAACTGCATTTGTCCGTTTTTGGATTTGGTATGCTTTATCTACATACATCCCAGACAAAAAGTTATTAAAATATTTTCGATCAGCCACTCCGTTCTTGTACACTGCATCAATAAATACGATGATGATCCTAAAAAAAGGGTATAAGACTGTATCTTGGCAACACTTTGTTATTTTGACACGACACTTTGTGGGTGTCATTGTCGCAACATCCTGACCACATTAAAACAAAATTTGTGACAGCTGCCCCTGCTGGCCAAAAATTATAAATAACTTTCTTGTGCTTTAAATATTTTTTTTCATTGTTACTTGCAGCTATATTTAGGGGCCAAGCACAGAAAGGGCGAAGGCACCTATTGTGTTTGTTTCCGCCATTTTGAAAGTTTTTTTGAAATAATCGACTTTTTCAAACTGCTCCTAGGACGTTTTTCCGATTTGCATAAAATTTCATACACAGCATCTATGCACACCCACAACAAAAATTTATTGAAATCTTGTTGATATCTTTTACCGTTTTCATTCACCGTGTCTACGAATTGTACGGTGATCATGCAATAATAAATAATAAGGCTATATTTTGGCAATGCTTTGGTGTATCGACACAAAACTAGGTACGTGTCATCACAGGCATGACCTGAGGGAACACGCACCGTTTCGTCACAGCGCCACCTACTGATCCAAAGATATGAAAATAAGCTATTTTTGCTTATAACTTTTAAATGCTTTGGTCTATAATTATGGGAGTGGTCTCATTAGATTCCCTGAGCCATACTGAGTCAAACAGTATCGGATTTTCCTTGGTCGACCATTATGGGCGTCGCCTATTTTTAATTATGTTGTAAACTGCAGTGTTTAACAAACGCAATTGCGAATCCTTACCAAACTTTATATAGTTCCTCATAAAGGCATTCTGAGGTGACCTGCAAAATCTGACCCCAGCGCCACTTTGTGTTCAAAAGTTATAACACAGTTAAATGCTTATTATATGTGATAGAAGACAGAATGATCATTAACCACACCAATTTTGGCATCCCTAACTTAATCGCTTTAGCGCCACCAACTGTCCAAACCTTCACCATAACTTTTAATCTGTATGGGCTAGAAACAAAATTATTTTTTCCTCTAATTCCTTGGCTCATGCACCCTATGACGTTATTTTCCATCATGAAAACTTTTCCGCCATTTTGAAAGTTTTAAATAATCCGATTTGTCCGATTTGCCTGAAATTTGATACACAGTATCTAGGCACACCCACAACAAAAAGTTATGGAAATCTTGTTAAAATACGTTGCTGTTCTCATTTACCATGTCTATGAATGTTTTGATTATCCGGCAATAATGTATATGAGGCTGTACCTTGGCAGTGCCTTGATGTATTGACACAAAACTAGGTATGTTGTCATCACAAGCACGACCTGAGTGTGCATGCACCGTTTTGTCACAGCGGCACCTACTGGTCCAGAGATATAGAAATTGGTTATTTTCGCTTATAACTTTTGAATGCTTAAAAGCAATACTTACTTGACTTATTGTGACTTCTTGCTGCTTGGCCCCGTTATTGCTGCTTGCAGCTATATTTTAGTATTATTATTATTACTCCGTAATGCCCCTTGGTATGTGACACAAAAAGATATACATGCATGCATGCACTTGTACGAACATTGGTACGTGTATCGACCATGACATGATGACACCCTTTAGCTCCATCCAACAGAAAGTCAGCCATTTTGAATTTTCTAAAACAAAAAGCGCGTAAGGTGAACTTTTAAAAACTCCTTCTAGAGATTTAATGTGATTGTAAGCATAATGCTACGACATTGAAGATTCAAAACTGTAATGGGATTTTTGATACCCCGAACGGTGTTGCAATGGCAAGGTGTTTAAATGGAAAAAAATACATAGTAGTGTGTGTATTAGTGTGACGGTGTGTCTACAACACACATTGAGGGATTTGTCACATTTGGTAACTGTGTTTGTTGTGGTGGGCAGATGAAATTGATATGACTATTTGTAAGTTTCCGTCATAGCGCCACCAACTGGCAACAGGAAGCTTAAAACAAACTTTAAAATAGTAATTTAGCCAAGTCACTTCAGATTTGGTCAAAATAATTAGTAGAGACATGGCTGATATAAATCTCTAAAAGGATTTGTGATATCTTAAATATTGTTGCTATGGCAACGTGTCAAACTTTAAAACCACATTCAGCTGTATTTAAGGCACTTAACATGCTTGAAATGGCACATAATGTAGCACACACATATTGGTCAGCCATTAGAAGAGGGCAAAAGCTTAGACATGGGCATGGTGGGGGCTCTGTAGTGCCCACTTTTGACTGAAATGATTGGGTTAGTTTTACCGGTACATGTGTTGTTCTTATCAAATCAGACAATTTAAAAAAATTATATTTATTAGCCACAGGAAGTTGGCCATTTTTGGATTGTATGTGGATTTTTTTTTTCAATTTCAGACTCAATTTCAGACTCAATTTATGGCAATAAATGAAACACAAAGTGTCTCATATCTTCTGCGTGCATTGAGTTATCTACATCAAACTTGGGAAATATATGTTTGGTGTTGTGTACTGATCACAGTGATGTGGCTATTGTAAGTCACAGTTATAGCGTCACCAATCGACAGCAGGAAGTGTGTCACTTAAAAAATACAGACTTTAAACTAGTCCTCAATTAGTCAAGTCAAGTCAACTTTATATATATAGCGCTTTTTACTAAATGTCATTGTTACAAAGCAGCTTTACATGTATGATATATTAGGTATGTTAGGCCGAGTACACAACACACATAGACAGACACACAGACAGACACAACCGACACACAGACACAGAGAAAACAAGGTAGGAGAAACACAGGTGATATTATGCATGTTATACAGTCATATATGGGGAATGAATAGATAGTAAAAGAAAAGTATTAATAATAAGTTACCTCTAGTTACCTCGGGATGAGTATCCCGAGGTCAGGGAGGAAGACAGAGAAAACAACTTAGCGTAGCTGCTGTTCACTGTATTACATAAATGCTTCACTGAAAAAATGTGTTTTTAATCTAGATTTGAACTGGGAGACTGTGCTTGAACCCCGAACAGTGTTGGGAAGGCTATTCAAGTTTAGGTGCTGTGTATGACAACGCTTTACCCCCTTTGGTGGATTTATTGATTCTGGGAACTATTAGAAGTCCAGAGTTTTGGGAGCTTAGAGAGCGGGATGGGTTGTAGCGTGACAGGAGCTCAGTTAGGTATGTAGGAGCTAAACCGTGTAGAGCTTTGTAGGTACTTTTGGAATTAAATGAATCTACATTTAACCCTTTGTTTGCTCCAGAACTACAGCTACCTTTTTGTTTTTTATTGTTGTAATTATGTGTAAACAAACTTTACACATAATTTCTTTCCATCTGGTTCAGTATCAGTAATTTTGGCATAAAATGACCATGTGTCAGAGTAATTTTTGAGGTTCGTGAGAGCTATACTAATTGAGTTGCTTTTTTCAGGTGACTATTGGTGTGGCGTACAGAGACATGGAGCGTTCTGCAGACAATGACAGAGCCAGACTGGGCCACAATCCACAGTCCTGGAGCCTGTACTGGTCTGGTAAAACCTTCTCTATGTGGCATGCTGGAAAGGAAACTCCACTGACAGGTCCCAAAAGCAGATGCATTGGGGTTTACCTAGACCAGCAGGTCGGCGTACTTGCATTCTACCGGGTCTCTCTTAATCAGGCTCAGGAAATATGTTGTGTTCACACAAATTTCGATGGACCTCTCTTTCCCAGTTTCCGCTTCTGGTCTGGAGTCAGCTCCTCCATCAACATCTGTGAGCTCAGCTAAATATCACATGATTGAGGCCAGGAGAACATCTCTGAGAAAAATAATTGAAAATAATTCAGTGAAGATACATAAATGTCAGCCCTTGAGCATACTGTACACTTCATAATATTTGAATTGAATGTTTGAATAATGTCTTTTTCAATTCATCAAAATGTTTCACTGTTTAATAAAAATTGGTATTAAATATGCACATTCAAACCATGTACAATTTAATGACAACATACACATAGTTCTGTCTTAAGTCATCAAACTTTTGGCTGTTTTTTTGAGCCAACTGTCTTTTTCTGTAAATGACATCTAATTAAAAACAGAAATTTAATCATGAACAATTCTCTGAAATTTTTAAAAACAATTAATAAATATTTCTGGGTCATCTAAGCTACTTTGTAACATGTTAACTCTACTTTAAATAGTGTGTGAAACCAAGTGGTTACCACTTCCTGCATAGATGCATAACCTCATAGACAACCTTCCTCATAGAATGCACTTTTTTCTTTGACAGCTATGTAGTAGCTATGATATAAAAGCAAATTATTATTTGCTTTTATATAATTATAAATAATTATAAATAAAAAGATTTTGCCTTTTTAGTTCAATTATATGTTTAGCTGAATATTTTGATTGATAAATGTTTGCTGAGTTGTGATCTTACACAAAAACGTATCTTTTATTTTGACACATTTTGCAGCGTCTGTCTGAAGGACCTGCTTCTTTATTTCGCGCAATTTCACTGCACGTGTATTGGCTCTGTCTGTCAGATGGCCCCTGCTGCCATGATGGAAAGTGGATAGGTTTATTATGCAAACTGAAAATCAAGATTGACACCGCTCCTGGAACGGACTGTACACACTGCAACTGTGTGCAATGTGAAAGCTCTAATCTGTTAACATGGATGTCGAAGAATACACACCGCATACTGAATACGCATGAGGTGTGAAACAGGCCTGAAACAGGTCTCAATATTAGAAATGTTTCAAATCCACAAATGCACACTGCCATCCACAAATAAATGCAAGACAGTTGTGTTTTTGACATTTGCAAATCTCTTTTATTTGTGAATTTGATTCATTTTTGTGCAAATTATAACATATTTGTAGATCTCATTCTGTTTATGTGTGAATTTATCTTTTATTTGTGAAACTCTACATTTATTTGTTGATCATAATCTATTTATTTGGTATTATGCAACCTATCTGTCATCCCAGAGTTTGGGCACAGTTGGTAATAAGTAGATTTTCCTAAAAAAGTAAAAGCCAAGCATGATAATTTCAGTAATCATACATAACCAATAAGACAAAATAAAAACATCTGTGGAGTACTGTCACATAACACTAATCATAAAATTTCCTTATACGCAGATGACATATTGCTTTTTCTACAAAACCCCCAAAAATCACTGTCAGAAATAATTAATCTCATCAACAAATATTCTATTATATCAGACTATTCTATAAACTGGACCAAATCAACAATTCTACTACTGAATATGAATCCACACGACACTAGTATACAGAATACACCATTCACAATAAATAATATTACATATTTAGGAATAAAGATATCCCAGAACCTGTCAGACCTTGAGACTAGAGGCATAGGACAGAATGTTAAAGGAATTTTTGCGGGCAATAGCTGGTGACAATTTAGGCTCACATAACATTGGTGGATTTAATGAGAATTTCAGTAGAAGCACCTATATTTGCAGATATTGTTAAATTACCAAAAGTACATTTCAGAAAGATCCTCTTTCCAGAGCAACATTTTGCACAGTGGAGTCTTACAAAGATCATGTTAAGAACCTTGATGAAGGTTTGACCCACAGTGGAGGCATCAAGTTAGACTCCTTATTCAATGAGCTCTCCTTCTATCATGTCTGTCGGCCAGGGTTGCCCCCGTGCCTTGGACATGATTTGTTTGAGGGTGTTGTGTCATATAACCTTGCTTTACTTTATCTTGTAAAGGTTGACAGACAGTTTATTTACCTGGAATTAAATAGAAGGATCAGTCAGTTCAACTTTCTAGGTAATGACAACAGTGACAGACCTTGTGAGATTAACCCAGGAAGTGGGTTAATTTGCCTAATACGAATAAAGTCTGGCAACTAATTTTATTGTTAAGGGAAATTGTTGCACTTGTTTGTGCCAGTGGTCAGATAGGGTATGTAAGAGTTTTGATTGAAACACAGTTTTCCTTCTCACTCTCTCAGACTTAAACATCATTATCTTAGCCACTATCCGGAGCTTATTGTTCATTTTGGACCTCTCATCCATTTATGGACATTACGGTTTGAGAGTAAGCATGTGTATTTCAAACAATGCGTTAGAAAATTACATAACTTCAAAAATCTGTGCTTTACTCTTACAGAAAGACACCAGCTTCTGCAGGCATTTCTTCAGGTTGGTGACCTCTTCCCTCCTGCTATTGTAGCAGAAAAGGCAACAGAGTTTGTGGTGAGTGACTACAATGATGTTATAAGAGAATCTGTGTCTCGTTATAATTTTCAGCCTGAAAATACTGTGGTTGCTCATGAGGCAACTGTAAAAGGCACAACATACAAAAAAAACATATATGTTGTAATTCGTGAAAATGATGAGGGGCCTGTTGTGGGGAGGATTGTGATGATAGTCATACACAATACGTTAGTGTATTTCATCACAGAATGTAAATCAAAATGACCTTCTGGATTATTACCCCTTGCCAAAGTACACAATGTTTGATATGTCTGTATTAGTTCTTCATCATTCTTTTGTCTCAATTTAAACAATGTCCTCCTTGGTCGGTGAACTGAGGGATATCATCCTCAAGGCCCTATGAAAACATGACACAGCTTTTAATTGACAGACTCCGGATTGGAATCCAAAGATGATCTTCGGTTTGTTAAACAAGAAGACATCAGTGACATTCTGCCAGTTATAAAACTCAGAAAACTTCTCAATGCTTTTAAATGGGTAATTATCATCTCTCAAAGTATCTAGATTCTTAAGTAACAGTAAGAACATTTGATTAATATTATATTGCCTAAAGATTTAAAAGTGGTTTGTTAGGATGTTAATGGGGTGAGTGTTTTTTATTCAATTTCACTTAAAGGGATGAAGGGGTGAACTATCCCTTTAAACAGTTTGTTGGCTTATGTGCTTACTCAATCCATTAGTAACACGAACAATGTAAATACTTTTACATGTAAATAATGCCTAGCTCTGTAGAAAACCAGTCATTGCAATGGTGTGTAGAACTGTATACAATTTATTTTGTATATGTCACTTTGGGTTTACACATCATCTAAACATTTACACATGGGTTTACACACAAGTGCTTGATCAAAAAATTTAACAGAAACTGCCACTGTGGAGCTCACCATCGTGCAGAGCATTCCTTCCTCATCAGCTGGAATTTCCTCACCACTGCCATGCTCTTCTAGAATGGTGGCCTCTGCAGATGGAGAGTCCAGCAGTCTTGAAGATAATAGTCCATCTATATCCCATATTAAAAAATCATCCAGCCTGATCTTCTATTAGAGAAGACGGCTGACTCTGTTGAGAATAAACGTCAGAAGCATATATACCGTACAGAAGGAGCAAAGGGAGCTGAGAAAGCTGAAGTAGAACAACTGATGGAGACAACTTTCTGCTTGCAACGAATCCACATAAATAATGTGCCAGAACCCTCTGTTTCAGAGTTAAAGGAAAAGTAGCCATACCCCTTCTTTCAAAAAGGCTTTTTTACACATTTTCAGCTTCTCACTGAGATCAATGTCCTGCGTTCACTCGAACTCTGTATGGAGGATTGTGGAAAGAGCATTGT
>JAZGTJ010007964.1:0-21864 GCA_036877575.1 Botia almorhae | reverse complement strand
CACATTTGATTTATGATGAAATCCATCGATCTTGATTGTCTTTGTGTGTTCTAAAGGAATCAGGATCTGGATGATGCTCTTGACTCGGCAGAATATGATCTGGACGCTAACCAAGATGATGTTGTCCATGTCCGAAACCTTCCCCCACCACAACGGGCTAGGTTATGGATGGTATGTTTGTGTGTCTGAAATGGCTTGACTGAAAACCTTGTGTAGCACATTTGGAAATATTGACTAACCAAATAGTTTTGGTCAGATTGTACATGCTGTGTCTGTAAACATCAGAAAAAGTGTTTGTGCATATGAGAGTTCATAAGATCCTTGCAGAGCTTTTTCAAGGGGTTTCCAGTGAGTCAAATGGGCTTCTAGAGAGCCTCTCTTAGAGAGCCTCTGGCTAGAAGTGAAGGTCATAAACCTCTTGGGGTTTTAAGTCGATATAATATGGTGCAGAGTGGTAGATTTGTTGAACTGCAGTTCCACAAGGTCTGCAATGGTTCATGTAGCCCTGCTGGTAGAGAATGGTAACAGCAAAGCCAAGTTCATAGGTTTAGTTCCCATGAAACGTACTGATTAAAAAGTGTAGTTCAGATGCTTTGGCCCCTATTTTGTCTGATATGCCACTTGGTGTTCAACCTTGTTATATATCTTTGGTTCCTGGCTCTGATGTTAAACTTGCGTGTGTTGACAGATTGCTTTGAACGTTTCTGGTAAAGGAGACAGTCTGTCCTCATGGGATGGAGGGTTGGACTTACCAGAACAGACGCTCATTCACAGCCGTAGTCAGCAGATCATTGGTGAATAACCTTTCCATATCTCATTTTCATTTATCAGTTTTATACTAAACATGTTATGCATATTGGTTATATGAATGTGAAGTTTTATGCTTTACATCATATGGCTGTTGGTCAGAACACAATGTATGACATTAGACATTCCACATACATTTGCCTGCCATCAGGTTTTCTACTTGCATATATGTTACTGCAACGAAGAAACATTTGAGTCTACAGAGGAGTGTGATTGTGAAGCTAATTACGTGCAATATTGTCGAATACAGCCCTGTAAGAACCAAACTCTCATTTGCACCAACTAATACCTTAAGTTCTTACTTTTGTTCTTACTTACAAAAAAGTTCTTACTTACAAATGTGTTTAAAATGTACACTCGCATAAAATGTGAGAACTGTGGTCATAGCAGTAGCCCTAAAAAAGCTGCTAGTTACAGCATCTTCCAGCAGGGGGTGCCATGCTAAACAGCAAAGCCATTACCTATTTTGGTTGCCCTCTCTGATGGCTGCCATGTTAATATCATGACTGTCAATTTAATCAAATTAATATACACAAAACATAAATAATGAACTGTACTGAACCAGCCTGAAGCTGGCTTAACTGTCTTGACCAATGTGATGGGGAATTATTGGTCATAGGTAATATAAGGTAGATTTTTTTATGTTATGGTGCTAATTTTTTTACTTCTGAAACGTCTTTATCTAGATCAGCTGGGGTTACCAGTGGAGAATGGGCGGGACCTGGTATCAGATGTAGAGTCAGTAATCACCTTCTACTGCAAGTCCAGAAATGTCACCTTYACTCCAGATCTTAGTTGGCCACACCTTCTCAAACCACTTCTGGGCTTACAGCTTCCCCGCAGAGACCTCTACAACTGCTTCTACGCCATCATGAATAAATACATCCCACGGTAGAGATGCGATTGTATTTCTGTCTATTCTGTCATAATTTTACACTGTAACGCAGTCTGTAAAGGCCCTTTTGATGTTGTTTTCTATCGCAACACCAAATTGCAGCAAACACAACCACTTTCCCAAACAATCCATTATGATGCCTGTTGAGATTGATTTTGAGGTATCCTAACCAAATGCAATATGACATAAAGCATTAACATGTATCTATTATGTGTTATTCAGGATTAGTCAGATGTCTTGTTTTCATATTTAGTATGGACAAACTGCTTGTCAAATATACATAATTATCCAGAGCTAAAATTTGTAATCCATACATAATCCATGTCAAAAGTTTATTTCATTCACTGTCAGTTTTCGTGATTTTAGTATGTTTTTTTTCTGTTTGCAGAGACTGTGTGGTGAAGGGACGGCCATTTCACTTATTCAGACTCTTGCTGCAATACCATGAGCCTGAACTCTGCTCGTTCCTGGATACAAAAAAGATCACTCCTGATTCTTACGCCATCAACTGGGTCAGTCTTTCTATGACCTAATGTTTTTTAATGTATAGATATACAAGCTTTATACCAATCTAAACAAAATCTTTACACACATCTTTTTTCAATAAGTTAATCTGATTTACCATTAAAATCCCCAAAAACTTAGTCATACTCAAATAGCTACAGTTTTGTGAGTACAGATCAAAATGAATAACTTGAATGAATAACGTATGTTCTTTGCATTCTTTGCCTTTAGCTGGGCAGTCTCTTTTCTAGCCACTGTCCCCCTGAGGTCACACAGGCCTTGTGGGACATTTACCTCCAACAAGCTGACCCCTTTCTTATCTTCTTCCTCATGCTCATCATCCTTGTCAATGCCAAGTATGTGATCCAGACCACTAATTAATAATAGAATTTGACCAAAGATCGTTTTAACTAAACTGTATTCGTGTAATTTGTTTTTTTTTTGCTTCATTTGTCCAGAGACAGCATTCTTACCCAGGAAGGAGACAGTAAAGAGGACATAATCAGTAAATTTTAATTGATTCTTTGATTAAATAATACATTTAAAATATCATTAAGTTTTTTTGTTTTACCAGACTGTACGGCTGTAAAAGGTTTTATTTTACAGAAATGCTGGAGCTGTCACCATCATTATTAGAGGCAGAAGACATCGAAGACTTGTTCTCATTAGCACAGTATTACAATAGCAAGACTCCTCTTTCTCTCAGAAAGGTAAGCAGTGTTATGTCAGCTTGCTATTGCCAACTACCTCACAATCTGATTTATTTTTTTACATGGCATGTTTCACAATGCACGTTGTTTCAGCATTGCGTAAGTTCATTACTGTAATATAAGATCCTGAGCAGTTCAGTGTAAAGCAGTATTAAAAAATGTTGCTTTAATATATTGTATAAGATTCAACATTGATAATATACTCAACATTGTATTGGAAAAGCTTTTTTGCTCTTTGATTAAAGTAGAGACATTTCTAGTGAAATTTGTAATTAAAATTAGATTGAAACACAATGCTTAGCAAATATGACATGCTTAAAAGTATGTAATGTGTGTAGGAGAACCATAATTTGTTTGGCAGCAGTCTGGTGGCTCTGAAGGAAGAGGACATGGACCTTAGTCAGGCGCTTTGTCTGCCTGTATCTGTCCCGGAGATCCTGCAGGCCAACCAGCTACAACCTGTGAGTCCTTCAAACACGCCACAATCTCTTACTCTTTAAGTACATTTAGCCATGGGCCGATGCCTCAGTAAGATGAATTTGAGATGGTAATGTCTCAATTAATGAGAGCTCATGTTTTGATGGTGAATGTGATCGTAAATCAGTCTTGTCAGATCATGTTTGGCTTGTCAGTGTTTGTGGTCTTGTGCTGTTTAGGAGGGCGTGAGGTTTTTTGTAGTTGACTGCCGTCCTGCAGAGCAGTATAATGCTGGCCACCTCTCCACTGCCTTTCATCTGGACTCTGATCTGGTAATTTTTTTTTGTGCTTGTGATTTGTATACGTTATTGAATTAATATTATTGTTATTGTTGTCGTTACTGTTTAACAGACTCACAGAGGAACTGCAGAGAGCGCTATATCCTTCCTTATTCTCTCACCTAGACTGCTACATTCAGTCTCAGTTTTAGAATATCAGTAAAATTGTAATGCTGTTGTGCTGTTTTGTTTCACAGATGCTCCATAACCCCTCTGAGTTTGCTCTATCAGTGAAGTCTCTACTGGAGGCACAGAAGCAGTCTCTGGAGTCAGGCTCTGTGGCCAGTGGAGAACACCTGTGCTTTATGGGCAGTGGACGTGAAGAAGAGGATATGTACATGAACATGGTGCTTGCTCACTTTCTACAGGTCAGAGTCATATCTGCTCCTGCATACTAAATTTACTGTGCTAAACAGTATGGCAGATACTTAATTTTAAAGCATACTTTAGTTAATAAATTGTCATTTGTAATTATTTTAACTGATCAATATAAAGTGACAACCCCTATTTTGTAGAAAAATAAAGAGTATGTGAGCATAGCAAAAGGTGGTTTTATGGGTGAGTTTCCATTTTTAATTTCATTTAATGCATACAAATTGATACTGTGTGTGAATTGTGTACCTTCTGTAATATAATGTGATTATTAGTTGTTTAACAAACAGACAAATAAATGTGACAAAGTAATTGGGTGCATGATCAGCAGTTTTACTGGTTATATGGTGACGACACCATTGATACTGTGCTGATGAGAAATAATGTGCTGCACTTTTTAATACACAGCTTTGCAGCAGCACCTTGCAGATATTAATGTTGAAGGGCCGGATAATGTTTACGTTCATTGGATTGTGAGCACCTCAGGGTCCCACAGCAGCCTCAGCTCAGTGGATGTAAGTTTTGTGTGTAAAATACACATTTATTTCAAATAGCAACTTTATTTATTTTATAGTAGCAAATAGTGTCATCCTGTGGACATTGATAGTAAAGCAAGCATTCTTTTATTTTTTAACAGCTGAAGACAAATTTGCTCTGAGTGTTAGGAAAACCAGTTTGAAAATCAGTTTAAAAATTGAAATCTGTTAAAAGTAGTTTAGCAATTTTCTGTTGTTCTAAAGGTGCAGAAGTTATGAACTTCAGCTTGTTGTCTTTAACTTTTATTTGCCATTGTGGTCACCAAAACATACCCGTTAAGCCCCTGTTTTTCTCGTCCTAATACAGGGGGATCTGAACAGTGCTGATGGCAAAGGAGTTAAATCACTTGTCAACAAAATGACCTTTGCTCTCAAATCTAAGTCAGTAAATGTGAAGGAGAAGGTGATTAGCTTCATTGAGAATACATCGACACCTGTGGACAGGTGAGCATCTTCAGTCTGCTCCACTTGGGTTGCACAATACAAACAGTCCTTTTCATTTTTCTCTGAAAACATGTCTTATTGATAAAACATTGGCTTGTGTAACAGTCCATCAGTTATATAAATT
This sequence comes from Botia almorhae, assembly GCA_036877575.1. NCBI lineage: Eukaryota > Metazoa > Chordata > Actinopteri > Cypriniformes > Botiidae > Botia > Botia almorhae. The sequence continues at coordinate 16,717 of JAZGTJ010007964.1, read as the reverse complement.
TCTTTGCATGACCCACACATACACAATATTAGTCTCGTATTAATATATTATTATGTAATTATAGATTTTTTTTGGAGTCTTTGTGTTTTTAATCTTCCCGACCTATGCCCTGTTATTTTACACTAGAATATCTTTCAATCTGCCTTGGCCAGACAAGGGGATACTGGATCGGTAAGACTTCATTAGTGTTTGTCTGTGCCACCAGTGTATCTGGTGCTTGCAACATGCCCCTTTCAAGGTGGAGCTGTCAACTTAAACTCATTGTACGGGTTATTAAAACCCAGGTTACATGAAACACTCATATACGCTTTAAAACAAAGGTGCTTAGTCCTGCTCTAAAAGATCTATCTTCCTGAAGACTTTTGCTCCTGCATAAAGGTAGATCACGAGGAGCAGGATTGGTCACTCCTGCTGTAACACCATATGCATCTGCATCACATGCATCTATAATTGTTGACAAATGTCCTTTTTTGAACCAGTGTTCTCTTTCCGAAAGTAGAGTGGGGGAACATTCTAGAATTAATAGCTTTGGCATCCAATATCCAGACCTTGACACGCATGTGTAGTAGAGTTAGAATTATCAATCTGTAATCCACAGGTCTTTGTGTCACTGTGCGACAATGTTGGCTGTTGTTTCCTTGGTGACCTCTAACACTGCGCTTGCCACTCTGTGCCTCTCCTGTTTTACCCACAGTCTGTCTCACAGCCTGAAGTCTGCTGCCTACTGCCTCATTCTTCTATTATGCTGAAAACATATGTAGAGGGATACTGCAGGCATTTATTGTTTCCATACAGAGGTGGTGATCACAGCTGTGTAAGGCTGTGGCAAATGTGTTTCAAAAGCTCAAAGTTTATTCTCACAGAATAAAAGTGCCTGGCCTTCCACAATTTGATTCTCATCTCACATACAGTAGCAGACATTTTAATCTCCCTCTCTTTTAACTAACAGTACTCACCTTTTATAATTCTAGAGGACATCTCATATCACTGCCATGCTCTCAGAATGGCTGTCTTAGGACTTGGATGACAATTTTGATGTTAAGGACAAGCTTCTATTCTTAGAGTTATGCCAAGTCTCATTCTCAAATGGATTTCCTTTCCTCATTCAGGCACATAAGCAGCAGTGATCGGGTGGGAAAACCGTACAGAGGTGTAAAGCCAGTTTTCAGTATTGGTGATGAGGAAGAGAATGACACGGGTAAATGCACAGTTTCTTCACTTATTTACAAACCACTGTCTATATCTGGGATACTCATCCCTGATTCTAGGTTCTAGAGTAAATTTTCACTCCAACACACCTCAACCAGTTAATCAAGGTTTCTTTAGAGTTACTGGCAGGTGTGTAATAGCAGGGTTGGAACTAAACTGGCACACCCTACACATTTGTAACTGCCACTTTGAGTCAGAATATTACAGCCAAATCCATCTATTATAGCTGTTAGGATAGTGATAGCAAAAACATTTAGCATCTGATCCAGTTACACTAATTAAAATTTAATTAAGACTTGTGTGCCATTGTGTTACACTTGGTATAAACAAACTGATTAAATTATGTAAATATTTCCTTGGGTGAATGAGGATGGGTTTAGATCCTATGTAACATCTTAAATTGTCATGATTTATTTGGAAACATTACACCACCCAGCTGGTCAGATTATATTGATTCATTGTGTGTCTTTTTTTGTGGTTACAATTAATCCTACATTCTAAATTTCTGTGACTTTTAAATAACAATCTTAACAAATTAACCTAATTTGACATTGAATTTTTTTGAAAAATTCTCAAAGAGGACCTAAATACACTACATTTTGAATGGAAAAATAAATATTTTAAAGCAAATTTCAGAAATCACAAAAGCTTTGGTTGTCTTTTGTCTTCCAAACCAAAATGGCAACCAACATAGTAAATTGTTTTACTATAAAATATTGTTATTTATTATTATTTCTGGATTTTTGTCTCCTTTCCTTAACCTTTCAGATGAGATTGACAGTTCGTCAATATCAGATGATGACAGGAAAGAGATTGTCAATATTCAGACTTGGATAAACAAACCAGATATAAAGCACCATGTTCCATGCAGTGAAGTTAAGGAGACTGGACACATGTTTCCAAGGTGAGGCTACCTGTCTAAAGAAAAGGGACTGATTCAGGTTTCACTACAGGCCCATTTTTATAGTAAAATTATAGCTAACTGAATGAGAGCAGTGGGTAAACTTTTCGGTCTTTCACAGCCATCTCCTGATCACCGCAACACACATGTACTGTCTGAGAGAGATCGCCTCTCGTAAAGGCTTTGCTTACATTCAGTCCAGGCAGGCCTTAAACTCTGTGGTGAAGATTACTTCTAAGAAGAAGCATCCAGAGCTCATCACCTTTAAGTTTGGCAACAACAATGCCGCAGGAGTGGAGATAGTGGCTGTGGAGAGGTATGTTCAGTTTAACAACAGAAACCAGAAGACTCATGTATTACACATTGCAAATACTGAAGATGTATTACACATTGCAAATACTGAAGATGTATTACACATTGCAAATACTGAAGATGTATTACACATTGCAAATACTGAAGATGTATTACACATTGCAAATACTGGCTTAAAAAAATACAAAGCTTGTTAGACTGCTTAGTAGGATTGTAAACTTTGCTCATCTTTTCTGGTTTGTAGTAAGGGGGAGATGTCACTTTTCCGCATAGAGTTGGGAACAGAACTTTTTTTTTTTTTTTTAAAGTTCAATTTTAGAACAGATACCAAAACCAAATAATGTTCATGACTAATTTTTATTAAACAAATCATGACCAGGTTTGTGCTAATTGAAAGGAACATTTTAATACAATTTTACTAAAATCAGATGGTGGTAGTCATTGTCTGTAGCAGGAAATGCAGTCAGATTCAACATGTGACTTTTGAGATAAACAATGTTTTAATGAACACTTTTGCAACAGTAAAATTAATGACTGAATTAATCTGACAATCTTTAAAAAGATAGATCATTGTAAATGTAATTAGAGATCATGTAATCATTTAATGAAATCTGATTCAGTTAGGACTCCCATCCATATAAAATTATGTATATTTATAGTATAGAACCACATAACTTATTAGCATTTGCATACATGCCCTTCTTTATGTCATGTCTGTTTGTCAGTGTTCTGACATTTTGCATCTCTTCAAGGTATTTAATTCCAAATGCGGGTGATGCCACCAAGGCCATCAAACAGCAAATCATGAAAGTTCTGGATGCTATGGAGAGCTCTTAGTATGGAGACATCAGAGACTTCACTCTGGTCATCATGAAGACAGCCACAGCTCAAGCAAAGTCAGTTTAAGGGGAAGGAGGAAGCAGAGCATTCCCACATTGTCCCCCACCCACCTTCTCCCTGGGCAACACTGACTAAGAGCATTTCAGAGCTGTCACGACTCTTTGGGCCTGTTGCTATCATGATCGACAGGAGTTCTAAAACTTTTGGGGCATGGAGATGTTAATATGGGCCTATATTAGAAAATGGTTATTTTTTGTTAATTTTCATGTTTGAAAAACTGACCTAATTTAGCCCGTTTAGATCCATTTTCTCCAGATCTCTCACAAGCCTTAATGATAATTTATTACTTTAAAATAAAAGACTCAAACAGGTCTTCTGGATGAGCATACGGGTTCGGAAACTAAATTATAGGACAAGCTCATTGCTGTTTATGTTCTTGAATGTGTGAGGTCATAAAATCTACCCATTTTAAGATTTAAACATATATTGCTGCATACTCATATAACTAAGAAGAGTTTGACATATTAGGGCACTGTTTGTTCACGGCAGAGCTAATTTACACGGAAACAGATGACAGGCATCAGCATATGTACTGCATACTGTATAACATGCCTGTAGAATGTTGCTTGCACACAAGAGACTGTACCAGTGTGACTTCCAATCAATGCTGCTGCTCTCTATGGATTTCCCAGTGCATTTTAACTTCGTTGCATTATTTGTTCTTACCCCATGAAATTTTGTGGTAGAAGCCTTAAGGAAGAGATGGCCATTTTACACCAACAGTAAAACAGAAGTTTTCTTTGCCAAGTATACCAGTTCCTATTGGGGTAATACTAGTAGTACGTATTTACAGGACTGGATTCAAAGCAGTTTTACATTAAAAATGCATATAGACCATTATCAGTATAAAAGTTAAACGGTACATATGTACAAAGCTAGATTAAAAGAACGCAAGGAAACCTTACAACAACATTTGGCAAGCAAAATGTTTTTGTTCCCATGGGGAAAAGAAATTTCTGTCAGTTCGTCACACTATGCAAATTCTGATTTTAAAGTCTGCGGTGTCTTAAGTCTCTTGCACTCTTGGCTCATATCCCCAATGTTAATTTAAACCCACAATATTATTGAAAATGTTTGTCTAGACAAAACATGCAACAATGTAAAATATTTTTTTATTTTTTGTTTATATCAAAATAAGTACATTGCAACATATTTACAATAATTCCTTAAAGTATAATAAAGAATTGTTTTCTCAGTTGTAAAATGAAAAGTAAACTGTACAATATTGCCATATGGCTAATAACAAGTATCAAGTGACTTGGAAATTTGTTAAACAAATACTGAAGGAATGACCAATGGAACACACTTTTAGACTTAGGGCAGTAAACATAGTATTTCCCCATATGAATTTTTCACAACCTTTAGGAGCAATTCAATACTTACAACTGACAGCATACGAGTGTTTGAGACTCGCCAATAAAAGATACAATAAAGGGTTTACAAAATTACATAGAGGCTACATGACATCAGTCTTACACCACAAACGAAAATGAATAACACTTTCTGTGAGATTAAAGAACCATGTGCTTTGAAATGTATACAATCAAAACTGACAAATGTCAGAATTTTAAAGAGGGTATTCGTAAACCGCAAGGAATTATCACAACAAAGATTACAAACAATTAACACTAAAGCTCCTACCAGGAGGAAAAGTTTCCAAAAACAAAAAACAAAAGTATACCTTTGGCCATGTAAAAAACTTAGAAACCCCAAAAAGTTTGGTGTTTAATCTTGCAAGTAACATTTCAGCATTTCTTAAGTGCTTTGTCTCAAGAAAAGGTACAAATGACAAAATTCTGCAAAGCACCATTTCCCCTCAGCCACAGCTGCTTGCATTTAATAAAGGGGCTTGAAATGACAACCAGAGCTAAATCCACCAAAAGAAAAGTGAAACCATAAAGGACGTTTAAGTGCATTTTATCTGCCCATTTAATTTTAAGTGAACTACAGCACTATGAAGCTCACAGTTTTTCTTTTTTATCACTTGCAGAGGAAAACTGTGAAACGATTTGGACCAACACCAATGTGTTAATATGAAAGTAAAAGAGTGTATACAGTAAACGTGTCTGATTATTTATTGTACAGTGTATTGCAAAGCATCACATTTATTCCCCCTCCTCCTTGATACGCTGTTGCTTGTTGCGTCGAGAATCAGGGGCTAAGTCAAAGGAGAAATCAGTCCAGTCGTCTCGGGGAGGGAAGGAAATTGTCTGACGGAGAGTGAAACGCACAGCATCGATTACACGCTCACCGCGTGCTTCGGCGGAGCCCACACTAACAGTGGATGTTCCGCTAGAGGTGCGCAAGATGTGGGGAGGTGGAGAGAATTCCATGGTCTGCCGGTACTCCATGATTCCTTTCCAAATGATATGATGGAATTCTGTGGGAATCTTCAGCCTGGACAAGTCCTGTGGATAGACATACCACAGAGCTCATGAATACAGCAGCCACTGTTCTGATGTCTCCATCAACCCAGACACTCCTAAACAACATTTAAAATTTTCATAACTTTCAGAAATATTTAATATTTCTAGATGAGCTTCCCTCAAACATACACAAAAAGTTCAGTGTGGATGAAAATACTGTCTTTGTACATTTTCAATTTACAATTCTGCTAAGGAAACAGGCAAATTCCTCACCTCTAAGTTGTAGTTCTCAATCTGGTAGATATTGGTCAGACCCTGGGCAGTGAAATAGTCCAAACAGGCTGAGCAGCCCAGCCTCAAGAGGAAGCTGTAATGGAGAGATTTGAAGATTTGAAAATAATACTACTTGCACCATATTTCACTTTGACAAATGAACTCAAAAAGTATATTACATTTGTGTACCTGGAAATGCTGTTGTCCATTGGGTAGGGTGGGGGAGGTGTGCAGTGAGATGAGGGCACCATTTGTAACTGAGGCTGCAGAGGGTTGGTGGGGCTCAGAGAACTCATGTCCGTGTTCATAGGAACAGGGCCACCCATCATGGTGGGTGTCACTAAAGGGAGAGAAAAGGGTTGAGATTGTAATAAAACTCAAAAAAGATGAAACAAAGACATGCAATATTTCTTTATTATTTAACCCATCTACAGTTACAATATGTATTATATAAACTACATAATAGACCTGCCTCTAAGACATTGATTGAAACTGACAGCAAAATAATAAAAACACTCAAAGGCCATAACTATGTATTGGGTCATTTCAGAACATGCACCTGAAGCACTGTAGGCAAAAATGAATATTTGTCATGTAGGCTACAAGTGAATATCAATGGATCTGAAGGGTAGGCAGATTGTCCCACAAAGATCCAGTTCAATTTTATAAAGGAAGCTGTCTGTCAGAGTGACACTGAGAAGTGGTAACTTCTCAAGCCCAGACAGGCTCTCCTTGGTTTAAGAGAAAAGGGATCTGAGACTAATCAGGAAAGACAGACTCTTCTCCATGTAAAATTACCATCACGCAGCAGCAGTTATTATACTAGTTTTTATGAGCTCTACTATGCAGTACGTCCAATCCTATTACATTCTGATGATAGTAATCATTTATAGAAAAAAAGATCAATGATTACATAGAGGCCTTACTATCAGCCAGTCCTCCAGCCATGCTTGATGGGGTAAGTGTGTTGCGTTGCTGGGGGTTGATGAGCTGACTGACTGATGGCAGCTTGTTCTTGCCGAGAGTGGGTGAGCTGGAACCAAAGGTAGGCTGGGGTGGCAGAGAGCTCCTGAGAAAGAGAGAGAGATTCAGGTTATGCTAGGAATCCCTGCATATATGTACTTAAACTGTATACAAAAATACAAACGTATACAAATTTCCTATTATGCCAGCCCGGGCTCTATGCACAGGCTTCTACAGATGGTGTGTATAATTGTGCGACTTACACAATATTATATAAATGAAGGGAATAATAATTTAACATGTTTGCAATTAAAAATAATTTCTATAATGTAAAAATGTGAACAACAGAAATTGAACAGTTGTTTGTGTAAAAAAACACGCTTAAAACTTTAACGTATGGTGCTTTCTTAGTTCAAATAATAAAAATGTAGCCGTTTTCGTTTTGTTGTTTTGAAATGGCCATGAAAGCAAAGGAAAGAAAATAAAGAAGTAAAGTACAGATAGGAACACAAAAGCAGAGGTCATTTATTGAATAGTAGTAACTGACAAAAGTGCAGGAGCCATTGAGAATACAACAGTCATTAACTTAATATGAAACAACAAAAGAATCTGTCAGCACTATAGAATTCATTTCCTGATCTCTATTACGCTCATGTGCACGGCAGAAAATACATCTTTTAAGAGACTGCACATTTAATCAAGACAAAAAATAAACTGCCCAGCAGTGCATTTTACAAAATTATGACCAGCATTCAAAATCAAAATTCAGTCATCAATAAAGTCCACCTCCCACATTTATAGACAACTAAATGAGTCCAGCTCTAATAATAAAATGAAGACAGTGGCAAAAAAAGGCTATTTAAGATGAACCATCACTAAAGTCTTAGAAAAAAGAGGAAAAAAAGAACAAAACTATGAGTCCCATTAAAAACGTGTGCTTGGTTCCTGGTCAGTTTAGACATTCAGGATTGTTTTTGAGCAAAAGGTAAAAGGGACAACAAAAAATGGGAGAGAGAAATTATGAGGTCAGCTGAGAGGTTGCTATACTATTTTGTGCAATGTGTCTCTGTGCAATACCAGCAGATGAGTCCAATAAACAAATTCTATTTACAAGTGCCCTGAAATGTCAAACACTGAAAACATCTAGACAATGAAACACTAAGGAAAAAGAGGCCTTCGTGTAGATTATTATACATTAAATAGACAAGAACACTAATGCGTCTGAATCCAAGTGCAGGTTGTGTCAGCAAATGTAGCAAACCAACAAATTATTTCAATTTATAAATGAGAGCCATTGCCTAGATAATACACTTTAGAGGGAAGAATCATGCAAAGAATATGAAAAAAATAATAAATGACTTCACTTGAGGGATTCAGGTGGTGGCAACCAAAGCCTGTGCTTAACCTGTTGGTGGCTTTTAAAGTCTAGAAGTTACCACAGGTGACAGTTTGGAGAAACACAAGGAGCCCCTTGAGGGGTAGAGGATGAGATGGAGAGTTGGACAGAGATGAGCGAGGGATGCTCTGAAGTAGGAGGAATGTGATTCCTGCTTTCAGGAAGCACTGAAGCACCTCTTCTGCTCACCTATTGGGTCCAGAAGCCCGGAGCGCAAACGGGCCCTTAACAGGCTGTAGAAAAGAGCCAAAGATCGAGAGTGAGAAATAGAACAGAAGACAGAACAATGTGGACAGATGTGAGGAAAGAAACAATAGAAAAGATGAAGGAACAACATGAGTGTTTAGTGCAAAGATTAGAGTGGAAAGGTGACAATACAAATAGCAGGTGTCAGAATGACATCAGACTGCAGTGATGAGCAAGTGATTGAATCAAACGATATACAATGTATATATATTTACAATGTTTTTCTATAAGACAGGGAGCATAGTTATAAAGTTCAAATATCTTTCCTCATTTATGTTTAGGAATTATGTATCTGCAAATATCTTTAGTAAATCATAGAAACTTTTATCACCTTAGTATGTAACAGTATTTCAATGGAATGCACAAATTTGTCCTTTACATGTATGTGCATAACATCACCACAGGGTGGCAATAAGTAGCAACTGTGTAAATAATATCAGTGCTTAAATTGTAGGAACAAATGCTTTAAACCCCTCCGATTGAGAACAGAAGGACATCAACAAAGGACAGACCCACTGAATCTATGACAGCAGGAACTTTATTTCAAAGGAAAAGACAAACAAATGAAGGAACAGGAAAGTAACAGCATGCAGACAAAGCTAAAAATGATCAAACTACAAGTGTAGCTAAAAATGTAAATGTAAATTTTATATTAATCCTTTAAAATAAGTATGGTAATTGTCTAAGTCACTTAAAATTGGTCTAAAATAACATCAACAAATGCACATTTCATACACCTAAAGCTGAAGTGTATAAATTTATGGTAAAATACTTAGGCAGATAAATGGACAGAGAAAACTAAGTATAGACTTTTTAATATGTAAACTGAAACCGTAAATATTATAGCACCATATTGAACTGTTTGTTTGAACATCCCAACCAGTCCAACATAGCAACACCGGCTCAACTAATGGCGTTAATTATGGGTGAGACTGTTTGTCTGACCAACAGAAGACAGGGAAGTGTTTGGGAACCCAATAATTATATTTGCTGTCTAATTCTGTTTAATGATGCTACTGGAGCAGAAATTATACACTTCAGTTTTAAGGACTCTGTGTCCTTTTTCCTATAAAAGGACAGTTTTGAAGATAATGGATACCTGGTTGTTTCTTACCTAGTCATTTAGCCTAGACCAGAGCTTGAAGGTCATAAACTGTGGACTCTATTTCAAAACTGAACAAGGAAACCTTAAAATCCTGTTTTCCCACACTTTATTGTGTGGGAATGCCTAAAGCCATGTTTGAAAATAAACAGTAAAATCAAACGTTAAAATGCCAAAATACTACACATATACCTCATTGTCAAGCATCCCTTAATGAGGTAATCTGACAAAAGTATTCATGACTAAAAGGCAACAAAGCTATATGAATTTAAGATGTACAGGTCTCTCCCTCCACCTCTGTTAAACAACATCACTGCAGATACAGAAGTCTGTATATCTGGTGAAATGTATGCTAAAAGCTTTGAGGAAACTTTGACAAATCACATGTACGATGAAAACCAATGATTTGTCTGCAGAATTTCAACCCGTATAGCTAAGATGCAGTTCTTTGGTAATTTAACCTTCATAAATTGTGAAGTGACAGACTGCGAGAAAATAAATCAGAGCACCATATCAGCAAGTTACACCCTTTTTAATGAGAAGTCAAGCATAATGCAAAACATAGCTAATATTGTATGACATTTATGCTGATCATAACAGGGTAATATAATAATAGGGTTAGGTTTAAGGCTTTTCTTTTAACAGCATCAGTGATCCACAACACAAATCTCATGCAAGGTGCAATCCAAACTCATATATTCATGCTAGCCAAGATAATATCAACGTGAATTAAACTGTCATGCCATGTTCCAGTACATTTGCCCAAGAGAAAAGAGGCTGAAATTCATGCTTGATCCATTGAACAAAAATCATAATGACAAAAGTCGGTTCGCAATCAGTCCATGAGCAATCACAATCAAATCCATGAGATTTAAAACAAGCAAGAAAGTTAATTAAGTTATTAAAACACTGAAGCATGCATAAGCTGTGGGTGTAACTTGCTAGCACAGTGTTGTGTGTGCCTACAGTTTGGTTGGGTTAACTAATAATGACTAGTCACAATAGTAAACTTGCGAAAGAAATCAATTCCATTTACCTAATCGTTCCAGCTAAGGTAGAATAACCCCCTTCTGCAAGTTCTTTTTCTTTATTGGCAAAGCTTTCTGCATGTGTAAGGTACTCACTGTTTCTGCAGCAGGTTCTGTTGCTGCTGTCTGTATGACTCAATAGTGTGCTGAGGGAGGAACTGCATAAGTTCCAAAGACTCTTTGATTTTCACCAAAATCTCATAGATTTCACGGCCTTTAATCTGGAGAGGGTGAGAGGAGCATTAAGTCTGCATGCCATGTTGCGCTGAATTCTTTTTTTATACAAGCTATTTCCCTACATCATTCTTAACGCATTATAAAGTTATTTGAAATTGATTTTATAAAAACAATTAACAGATATTTTATTTGATGTCTGGTTTTAGCATCCTGCAGATACTCACAGGCAGACAAAACACTTCCTCATCAGTAGATCTTCTCTTCTTGATGGTGGACAGCTGAGACAGATGAGATGTCTGGCGGAAAGCTGTGGAAGAGAGACATGGAGGATGTGATACAGCTGCGAGAGATCTGAACAGCACAGTACATGGAGCTTAAGCACGGAACAGAAGGAAAATTGAACGTTGAATGCAGCTTTTGTGTGTGTATATAGGTATAGTACAAACATGCAGAATTTATATATATATGCAGCTGCAACTCTATGTAGACATTAAAAGCACTGCAGGAGCAGGTATGTCTATATGTACTTGTGCATTAGTTCAAGCCCAGTCACCAGCCCCCAGCACTACTTACGGCGTTTCATACCATCACTGCTCTTTGTTCCATCGCTGACGTGTTGTTTGCGAATGCTATCTTCATCTGCTTTGCGGTCACGTCCAGGACACGCGCAAATGCGAGCCTCAAAACACCTCCGTCCCAAAACCTGGCCACTGTACAGAGAGAAATATTAATGTTCCTACTCCCTATTGACATTCTTTAAATGAGTGACAATTTATTTTATGTTTTGCGTGTCATATGTGTTTTGCGTGTCTTACTCTCTAGTTTCCAATGTGACAATGATGAGTATTGGCCGCCTGTTCATTCCGCCAACACAGCTGGAGTTGCACATGAAATTGTACAGGATGGTTGTGAACTCTGTGCCCACCTGTTAATAGAAGCACCGTGTTACACAGTACTGATAATAGAGCTGTGAGTAACATCTTTTGAGGATGACTTAGGTGTAAAGGGTATGAATGGAAAGCCAGGTTCAGGGAGTTCCTGTGGAAAGCAAGGGTGAAAGTGGGTGTGAGGCTGACCTGAGGGGGCTCATAGGGCACCAGCACACTCTGACGCCCAGTAATGGAATCCTCCATGTACTGGGCATGACTGTTCCCCTCAACCCTAATTAGGTGACTGGGTGGAGCTATTTGGCCTGTTGAATAAAAAGGTCAGTCAATTATATCATCACAATTTAGGACAAGCTGAAGTTTAAAGGGCACTTAAGTTTAAATCACTACATTACATTTCCAAAGTACAATATACAAATTTGGGTTGTACGAACCGTCATTGAACTCTCTACTCAGTTCATGGTTTGGGCAGCGTTTGACCACCTCAGTAACATGTTCAGCTTTCTTATAAACAGGCATGGCCCGAATGACTGCACCTTGGGGTGGGTTGGTAAGAACTTTGATTTGAATGGGACAGGTTTTGGCGATCTGACAATACAACTTCTTCAGCTCTGTGGAATACTTCAGAAAAAAAGAGACAAGAGTTTGGTTAGGAATCAAGAAAAACAAAGACAAAAATACTAAATATATATACATAAAAACAAACCTATAAAAATATAATTGTGCTCATATATTCATATTATGAGCTCATTATTTCCTCAAACTGCTTTGGGATATTTTTGCTTTCTTTGAAAGTTGTTGTAAAAACCTTTCACTTTTTTTCAAACTGATAGTGACATCAGAGAATTGAAACTATAAATAACTTTCATCAACACAAAACAGCTGCAGCTTGGCAACCCCTTAGGGGAATAAGCATCACATAAACATGTTTAAAGGAAAGAGCAGCTGGCTTTAGGTAGCAGGACTTCTGGTTCTGCCCTATAGCTGTCATGGACTAACATATACCTGCGATTAAAGAACACACACAAAGCACACAGAGACACTTTCCAAATCACTTGAATAGCATGATTTATCTCTGAAGACCTCAGGACCCCGTTTGACAAAAAAAATTCTGGTGTTAAATTTTTACCATGATGTGATAACATTTCTTCCACTTGTTGAGAAACGAATGCCTTTAAATGGTCCTCACTCGTCAAAACGAAATTATCTAAATAATTTGTAAAACTCTTCTTGTGTAAAATGACAGCTGTTTACACATGACCAGTTTTAAAAAGATTTACAGAGAAATATGTTCTGCAGTCATTCCATGAATGAACAACAAATGTATAACAAGAAAAACATTTGACAGTAGATAGCATTATGAATGACTCTTCTGAGGAAATCTCAGAATAGTTCTTAGTATAATCCCAGTATATTTCTCAACATGCTCTATTACTGATGACAGCTTTATGTACAGGGTGTCAATGACCACAGAAATCACAATTGCATCACACAGTGTGCTTGAGTCATTCTCATCACCACAGGCTAATACTCAGATGTTACTCACACTTACTGCATCACCAGGGGTTTAAAATACCGTCTAACCAAACACAATAGGTCAACAAGAAAGATCTACAAGATTCCAGTTTCTCAGAAAGTGACTGCCACCATTGAAGTTGTAACAACAAAATGATACGCCATAGATTTTGTATTGTACATAATGGCTGGCTCCACATCAGGGCTTTTTTTTATAAAGAAAAACTTTTTTTTATTTCTCCCCTGAAAGCAGGTGCATGGAAAATAACTGTCTAGAACACTTTCCTGTCAAGTTCCTTTAAAAAGGTGAAGAAAAAAGCTGTGAATGTTGCCTGAGGCTGTTCTGAAAACAATGCTACATTAAATTCCATCTCTATTAACTTTTGATAAGAAGTGTTCCAATGAGAGGAGCCCTTCCCAACACCTGCTGGTAAGATTTTGGAGAATTACACAACCTTAACAAGAACAAACACAACCACACTGAAATCCTAGCCATTTCCTGAAGAAGTTTGTGGAACAAACAGGATGAAGATCCCAATGAAAAAAGCAACAGAACGAACAAAGAAAATAATTAATGAGGAAATTGTTTCCCCGTATAACTCATCTATTACTTTAATAATACACTGAGGCCAATATATGTGACATAAACTGAGATTTAATACACAGACTCCCATATAAAGATGATCTGAAAATGAAGTCTGTACAGTCTGTACTTTGGACTGCTGACCTATTATATCATATACCTTTAGCCAGAGTCGTCTTTGACAAAATCAACAGCAAATAAATTAATCTCATTTACACTCTCAGAACTGACTTGGCGCGCTTCAGCTCTTCCTAAATTAGTGCCAGGGAGCTTTCACCAACGAATGATGGAAGTGTTTTGAAAGGTGCTCTATAAAAAAGAAAGATGAATAACTGTAATTGCCCCTCTGCTCCCAATAACTGAACGCTCCTGTCATTCAGTTAAATGAGGTGTGTGAAATGAGAGAGAGAGGGAGAAGAAACAGGATTAAGATAAGGAAAGGGAAATAGGGAAGGAAAAGAGAAATTAGGAAGGAAAACAGGAGAAAGAAGGAAAAGGGTTGACAAAAAACAACTACATATAGGTGCAACACATCCAAAAGACTCCGAAGGGTCACGTAAGTACAATGATGGATTTCCTACAATACCCAAGTGAGAATTGTAGCCACAAATGCTAATGGATCAATCACACTGGTAAAACAAGCCAAAGACAGATAAAAATGACATGCTTGATGTGTTACTTTGTTCTTACTTATTTTGAAACATGGCAAATGCAAACCTACAAACTTTAGCACACAAACAAGCAGTCAATGCACCAATTCTAGCCCTAAAGCAACACATTTTAAGAATGCAAATATGTGCGGAGGCTACAGTGTTTGCTTAGGGCCAATCATGGGCTGCTGCTGCTGCTGCTGCTGCTGCTTACAGAAAAAAACACACATGCACAGGGTGGGGCTACACACTGATCTGATGAATTGGAGGCATTGCCTTTTTAACAGGGAGGGACCCAGTTGTGTTAACGTAATTATGTTATAGTCATGGGCTACAATGTAAATTACACAGCTTGGGAATTTTACACGTATAAAGGTTAGAGTAATTCTTTGAAAGAAAGGAAGGACTTGTGAGAGTGACTGACAGTTTAAAATAAGGCAGATACAACAGTTTGGTAAACGGTTGGCTTAAAAGATGTCAAGGAAGATATGGTTGCAGGCCTTCAGGGTGATACAATCATTTTCCTTTCTTTTCTTTTTCTATTTTGCAGATCACTCCAGCAGTTTGTTAGCCTGAATTTTTGTAATGCTACACTATACTTAATGTGACGGGTTGTTTCCATTGGTCTTTCTTGCCCTGTGGCCTTTTTTTGCATGTAAAGTCATTGATTGCAGAGTATTGTGCTTAATTTTGCATATAAAGAATAAAAAAAGAAAATTTTCTATAAAACTTGTCTTAATCTCTAGAAAATATGATGGGCACTAAACACAACTTTTCCAAAGACATTTCAATTCAAATGAAATGCACAGATTTACACACACAAGGTACTAGCGCAGTCACACACTCCACAAACACACACATATAGTGCTGCACGTGTTGTGACAGGTTTGTAGCTGTAGCATGTGTGTTTGAGCAGAACAGGGCTGCAGGCTAAGGCTGTATTCAAGTCTCAGCACGGCAGGGCGGGTTGGCCCAACGCTCTGGCGCCTCTGGTCTTGTACCACCTCATACCTGACATGTACCATCATGCCTGTTGCTTCTCTCAAAACCTGTTTCATTGGAAAAGAAATTAAATTTGTTTTTCCCTCCTTGGTGCATTGGGGAGAAAAATAAAAACAACTGCTAGCTTCTAAATGAGTCTGAAAAGCAAAACATTTAAAATCAATCTAGTTTTGCGCACTGTTCACAAATACACATGAAAGTGCAGATCTGTTAAAATCTAATTTTACAGGAAATTCTTTAGATCTGTGCATAATATATGACTTGCTATGAAAGCCATGAGTGGACTTAGTTCTTAAACTAATAGGATCACATTCTAAACTCAGTCTGGTGCATGTTTGTGTCAAAAGCATACACCATTGTTTGGCAGAAGGGTATTTATTGTTTATACACCAAACAAAGCTCTCAAATAGGACATGGTTGTGGATCCACCATGCATCTTGCATTTTTAGCTCTGATGGTTCAGATATGAAAATAACAGATTTTCTTACAGTTTCTGTGCAAACAGTGATGAGGTGGAGAGAGATAGCCCTCATCAGATTCATACTTTCTACTCTGTTTACTGTTTACTGATGTAAACAAATGCCCCCCTGCTTTCTGGCAACAGGTAATGCCCTGTGATTAAATTATATGCTTTGGAAACATGATCTTTCCCAGAGAATGAGTAAAAAGCTTTGGTGTAATTATACTGGATTTCCCCTTGTTTTTCTGAATGGTCACCCTAAATGATGCCAAATTCTTTTCTCACAGCTACCTTTATTTCTTCTGTTAAAAATGAAGGTGTTTGCATTGCTGTTCTCAATTAATTACGCTCTGAAGGTGTCACACAAAAGGTGGGCTTTAAGGTAAGATCCAATGAACAGAGACTAGACATTCTATTGACGAACGTTCTATTGTATCTCACCTGCACGTGAAGATGGAGATTACAATTTTGTAAGTGATCTAAAGGATCCTCTCTTATCCATTTATCTATCTCATGCATAGTCTTGAGGAACCTAAAGATAAAGGTAATCTTTCATTGTTTAGACACAAAAAGGAAAAAACAATGCAATAACAATGCAATATCTCAACTTTTCTTTCTATCTCTAGAAAGAAAAGTTTTCCTATAGCTCAGTGGTTAGAGCATGGCGTTAACAACGCCAAGGTCATGGGTCGATCCCAGGGATTGCACATACTCAGACTCAATGTATCGTATAATGCAATGTAAGTC